>JAOEHX010042935.1:0-22150 GCA_025448015.1 Bolborhynchus lineola
AACCTGTGGGAGTTGCATTCTTTTGATTCTCCATGTAGCAAACTGCGTGGCTGATTTACGGCCTAAACCACGACAGTTCCTATCTATATGTATGCCTACATGTACCTGTGTATGAATATTTACATTTCCATTCAGCTATGGAAAAAACCTGAACCAATTCTCCTTCATTAATTCATTCATCAATAGAAAATAAATTCTAGATCCCTGTTCCAGAGAGTTCAAAGATATGGAAGTCCACAGTGGGCAACTTGTGGATGCCATTCCGTGGTGACATACTGCTTCTTCTTAACCTTGTTTCCTCAGCAAACAATGCATATTCAATCATTCTGTCAGTGTGTGTGCCACTCTGCAAGTGCTCCCGGAGACTTTCCTAAATGGTGGCTGAATTTAGCCTTCTTTGAAAGACAAGGAAAAGTCCCCAAGACATTAAATGAGTAAAGGGGTGGTAAAAATGGGCAGTCAGAAAGAAAAAGGATTTTAAACATTTATCTAACAGAAAGATTGCACTCTACATGTAACAGGCACACCTTGATTCTGTCTGGCAGAAGAACAGTACATCTCTCTGCTCTCCATCTGACAGCAGCAGACGTATGAATACAGAACTTTCTTGAGCTATTGCTGACAACCACATAAGCCAAATCGTACATTCTCATTCTTCTAATATCCACTAATCTAATGGGAAGACAACATGCTTATGGGAGAAATAATTAGGAAAAATGGGGAATATTAAGTACCTTCCATCAAACAAAGTGAAACCTAGAAATAAACTTGTAAGATAAACAGATATATTGGATTAGGATGCACTTGAATGTGTATTCTATCAACTGAAGAAATTGCCTTGCTTGTATTGATTTATCAGTCTTGTATATGATATGATGGTTCATTATCCAAAGCTCAAAAATAAAAGAAAAATAAAATCATTATATTTTTCTTTGATTTTTATGACATTAGAATCATAGAATTGCTGAATGAAGTTGGAAAAAACCATCATGTCCAACCATCAACCTAGAACTGCCAAGTCCACAACTAAACCATATCACTAAATGAAACATCTTTTAAATACTTCCAGGGATGACACAGCAGCCTGTGTCAGTGCTACACAATCCTTTCAGGGAAGAATTTTTCCCTATTATCCAATCTAAACCTCCTCTGGCATAACCTGAGGGCATTTCTTTTTATTGTATTACTTGTTACTTAGGAGAAGAGACAGACATTGTCAGGTACTTCCATGGTTTCCAACACCCAGACCACTTGCATCTTTGATGCCATGCAGACCTCCATCCCTTACCTCCCCTGAGACTGCAGACCGAAGGACCTTGCTAGCACACTGTCCCTCAAACACTGGTGTGCTGCCCTTGGGCCTATCTTTAGCAAGCCTGATTTTATCCCTTTTCCCCTTCAAATCTGGTTCAAAGCTCTCTCAATGAAGCTGCTAACTCCTGCCCAAATATCCTTTTCCCCATTGAGACAGGTGTATTCTGTCTGTCACCAGCTGACCTGGCGTTGTGTAGACCAATCTGTGATCAAAAGCCCCAAAACTCTGCTGGTGACAGCAGGCTCGGAGGCAGGTATTGATCTGCTGGCTCTTCTTGTTACTTCCCTCATCATTCCCCACAGCTGGAGAGGAGAAGAGTACTACTATAGTGCTTCTACTAGCTACACTAAATGAAAGTGTCAGTAAAGGACAACATTTGTAAAGAGATTGACAATGGAAACATTTACACTTTGACTTTCACTAAATCTGTTATGTAGAAAATGTAGGTTGGCATTTCATAAATATAGGATACAATTTGCCATTTATATTGGCTCTTAAATTTAGTTTCTTTGTCAGAACCCCAGGGATGATAGGGCAGCAGAAGAAATATTTGAGATTGGAGTCAGATTTAGTGATAATTTTTACTCTCACAAAATTAACAGGAAGAAAGTTTTTGAGACCCTTGAAAACCAGGAACCATCAGGCTTGAAAAAGAGCCATCCTTTGAATAAGTAGAAAAGTACTAGCTCTAATGGTAGTGTCTTATGGTTTCAATAATATAAGTTGCTGTTGAAAAGACAAACTGTAGTCTTTTTACTTCCAAGTGTCTGAGAAAGGAAGAGTGGCCAAGAAAGTATTTGACAGGAAAAATTCCACCTAGAAATACCATTCTAGTGAAATGAAAATGCATCACAGGTCATGCAAATTTCCATAAAAATTCTTCTAGCAGAAAAATCATGAACATTTCACAGTTTCATTATTTCTATTCAATACAAATGAAGGTAAACTCTGAAATCTCCTGAACTTGCCTGAAGTCTGTTTTCCATATCACATCAAAATCTGAGCCTAGTGTCTGGAGGTCAAGTTACATCCTATGCATCATCACAAGAGTCTACAATCATGGTAGCTCCTCCTGTAAAAGCACACATAGTGTATTCTATAGAAATCTTCAAATAATTCTGATGATGATAAATAAGAAGGAGAACACTACTATTTCCTCCACCTAATCTATGGGGCAGTACAGCACAATAGAGAAAATTAAAGCCAAAAACCCATTTCTTTAGCAGTAAATTAACCACTGGGGAAGATGTCTCATGAAAGCTAGAGCAGGTGTCTGACAGGAGGCATACTTTTTCCAAGATGAGCACTGAAACCATCTGGCACAAGAAAAGTCATATGCTTTCCTTTGTTGGATGTATGTATGAAAATGACACATATTAGTCCATATCTTCATCTTGTTATTATTAAGGGTCTGTGTAGGGAACAGTCACAAATCACACTGATGTATCCTTTGGTTAAAGGTGATGCAACAATACTGAATAAATATTTGCTATGGAAAAAACAGTGTTTGATTTTCAGACTGCTTGAAAATAATTGTTTAATGCAAAAAAGAGGTCAGCTTAGACATATAGATAAACAGATGCATTTATATATATGGTCTTTGTGAGTAATTTATATGTAATATTTATATACTCATACACACAGATGGTGTAAATTCTGACTTAAGCGATATAACACAGTGAAAACATCAAAAAGGGCCTTAGTACATTGTCTTTTCTGATTAAAGAGAGTCCCTGCTGCTTACTCACAGATAAGGAAAGCAAATCCCTTCCTGTTGCTGTGATCAAACAAGGACTCCTGAGCTGAAGAGCTGACTTGTTATTACACATCATTGCAGGCAGCAGGCATAAAACCAGTAAGGTCTTAAAAGGACACTTGTCAACATTTTTTTGTCTCTCCTACCTCTATGTATACAGTTACACACATAGGAGATCTTATTCATTCTGCCATTGGTATTCAGGGCAACTGAAAATACCAAAAATGTTTGATTCAACTTTTGTATGCATAGAAACAGGGAAGGATATGTTCAGGTCCTGCTCTGGCTGGGGTGTAGATGGCTTTATGCTACATAATCATACAGGTTAGCAGCTGGTGAGGCAAATTTTCTCTTTCCATTAATGTTATCTACTGTTTGGTACTAAAACATGAATGAATGAATGAGTCAATATATAAATATGTGCTTCCCAGGATTTTAAAGCATCCTAATAGTTTAGGTTTATAAAAGTTTGCAATTAATGACATAGGTGGCAATGATCAAAGCTCTAACACGTGTCCCAGTTTGCTCACATAGGAATGGTGAGATTAGTACCTAGGAAATCTTTAGTATTTGGACTGTAAACATGTCCAGCTCAGCTTGTCACCCTGGAACGTCATAGTGTATAGAGAGATTGAAACAGGCATTTTTGAAGCACAGTTTGTACCCTCTGCTTCAAATGTTGATGTTATGGTATACTATTTCAGAGAAATGCTTTTTGCTTTCCACAGACTGTACATGAAAGAAAATTAAACTGGAAGACTGGGTGCAGACAATTCAGAGATGGGCAGAAAAGTTTCACCCCAACCCTAACTAAAAAATACCGGAAAGTGATTCATACAGTTTTGATCTGCCCTTTCCTAATGAATTGTGATATTTTAGGGCTTAGAGGTAACAGCTTCTACTTTAATTTACTTCTGTAAATCTCCAGCTTTCAAAGCAAGAATCAGGATTTTAACTGTGGGGTTATATCTGTGTTAGTCTTGAATTATTGAAATACCAATGGGAAGAAAAACAACAGTTTTAACAACACTCAAAGATTAACAGGCTCTCCTTTTATATAGTGGTTGTCATATACAAAAGCTGAAGTGCACCTTAAATAAGTCAGTACCATTTCCGGTGGTTTATATCTGGGACAGCTAATGCTCAGAAAGGTCATCTGAGCAACTCTTTGCAGACACAGGCAGAGGGAGAGACTTGTGGAATTGGAATAAGTATCTTGTTCTCTCAAGCAGTACGAATGCCTCGGAGATAATGATTCAGATAATTCACCCAGAGGTAACTGCTGGATCCAAGATGATGACAAGCAGTCTCAGAGCAAGTATTGGTCTGTGTCTAGAGTGAGCTTGGAAATCCTCTAACTTAGAGAAAAAGGGGGAACTGGAGGGACTTGAGATGGAAGAAATGGTATGTAGGGAAGTGAAGATCCCATCTTGTGTTGTCTTCATAGTTTTCCCTGCAGGAAGGTACAGCCATGGGTGATACAAGAGCCAACTGAAGATGCTTTACCATGGCATGTGGGCTGGTTTGGAGCTAACAAATAAATTAGATAAAACCAGTTCTCTTGCAGATGCCGTTTCTCTCATAGTGTTTGGTGCTATATATTATAAACACAGTGAACTTCTACCATACTGCATGCATCAAACCACTTGGTTCAGTGTTATTTTCTGTATCTGATGCACAGACCCAGAGCAAATGGTCACTCTAAAATGTTCTTTATTTAATAAAAGCAGTAGCAAGGACCACAGCTTCCTATTTAGAAATGCCAGGCTCTATTAAATACTGCCAGTCACAGAGAGAAAATGACTTCAGGCTTGGGTCTCAGTTCACGTATGACTAGAGCTACAGGAATAATTGATTTTACAGTTCAGTGCCCAAACTGGGGAAAAAAGAAAGTGTTAGGACAGCTTAGAAAGAAATTATTTCCTTGTTCAGAGTGAAAAAAAAAAACCCAAAAAACACCTTTTTTTTAAAAAAAAATGAATAATGATAATAATGGTAATAATGATTGCAAGTTGTCTCTTATTGTGGCTTCACATTTCAAAGACTAGTCAGTTAAGCACAATAACAGAACTTGCACACCTTCTTAATGGGTTAAAGACACAAATTAAAACATACCTTAAACTCATCTGTACATTTGGAATCTAGAGACATTGCCTTGTGCTGAATCATGTAACAGCACAGGATGCCATAGCAGTTTTTTAAGCTGAGGAACAGTAAACAGTAGGATGCACAGAGGATGTTCGTATGGAAAATGTATTCCAACCTACTCTAATACATGGGTGACATGGTTTAGAGTAACGTGCCCCTGCCCACAGCAGACGGGTTGGACCTTGATGATCTTAAGGTCCTTTCCAACCCTAACTGTTCTTTGATTCTGTGATTCTATGTCTATTTCAGTTTCCACAAAGGTGGTGGACTGAGCTTGGGGACTGAACCTAGGACTGAACGTCACCCCATCCTGCCTTTGACGACAATATTTGGGCTTTCCTGCTTCTTAGGAATATGCATTACCAGTGGGCATATAGGAGAACTAGGCTGACACCATTCTCTGCATGTCATTCAGTTTTGAGAAATAAACTAAGTCACATGTCACTTGTCCCAGTGCTACTCCATTTGGGATTCTGAAATTTGGTTCCTTTCTTGCCCATCAAAAATGTTCACAGAAATTGCTTTAAAATTCATTATCGTAGTGATCAGACATTTGACGAGTCCTATTTTCAAGGCAGAGTATTATCACTGGAATCAGAGGAAGAGGATCCTGTCTGATACCCTGCCACATAGGCACAGACTCAACTCAGCAGTCTCATTAAAGAAACCTACCTATAGCAACTAAACTTGCTTTGTTCACACAGAAGATCAGGACAATGAAGACTTAGCTTGGGCTTAGTGCAATTTCCTAACAAACTATGCTTGAGTTGTGTGAAGACCTTGAGACAGCAGCACACGAAACAGTTATTTTAAGTCTAAAAAGCCCAATCACTTTGCAACCTGCTACTGTCTTAAAATAAAACTATACTCAGCTATAAGTATGTCCACATATGGAGGAAGAATGACTACAAACATGAGAGAACCAACTCATCATAAGATAAAGAATGGCTTTTTAGTGTTACTGCAGCTTGAAAATATTGTTTATTTTGAAGACTATGTTCCACACCTGGAGGTTGAGTAAAATTTATCTACATGAAGTGCTGGTACTTTTGACAGCAGTTGTACACAAATCAAGCCCAAGTTATACACAGCAGCAACTTGAGAAATGCATTTGAATTGAAAGGTGACCTCATTGGAGTTTGACTTATACTTTATATTGACTGTGTATAAGCATTACCTATAAGCTGAGCAGGGGCAAAGAGCTTAATCGCTAGCAAGTGGGGAATTTGGTGACAAAGTGAACATGGATCCTGATCTGTGGGGAAGGAGAAGGAGAAATTAATTGAAGGCATAAGACTGAAGGCTTAATTTAGAAGATGTGCAATAAGAAATGGAAGGAGATGGATTGCCAGTTACTCCAAGAAGTAGTATTCTGTTTCTCTACCACTTCTTTCAGGAGTGATACAGGACTTGCAAGTAAAAATAGAATTTGCTTCTTAGATATCTTTGAGATGAACATGTTTGATATTTGTGCAAAAGGAAGGATTCAAAGGTAAAAACAGGAATCTTCCTGTCCAAAGAAAGGAATATATAAAGAACTAGGAAGTAAAAAAGAGCAGAAAGGATACTAAAGAGACTATCAAAAGGCAAGCCCCACTTAAATGAGGTGATGAATTTCCCCATTTCCAGTTCACATTTCAGAGAAAAGACTTTTAAGAGTTTGATGTTGCCACAAAAATAATCTAAGGACCATTACTCAAACATCATGCGACATAAAATAAGAGAATTCACTTTTACTTGGGGAACCTGGAATTCAAAGGGGCTGGACAAAACCCAACCAAACAAAAGAGACAAAGCAGGATCGCTCTGCATTGCAGTGTTTGTCTGTATTTTCTACCAATCTAACAGCCTCAGCCTTTGCTCTAGTCAAAACTCATTGGCATTAGCTGTAGGGAACATAGCTCTACCATCTTGCAACATGACATAGAGAAATCAAGAAACCAAGATGGCTTGTGAATTATTTTAATAGAAATGGTATAGGAAATGAGCCTCTTGGTATTTCTGGTATGTTGTTATTCCTGCCCATGAACAGGACACTTATCAATTGCACCTTTTACGTTTCAGACTAGTTCTGCATGAGGCCAAGATCGCTTTGAATTCTGTCATTCTACTCCCATGAGCTTGGCTTCTGAAATGACTTTAAAAATAGGTATTTTCTGAATATAACTTCCCAGTGGATCATTTTAGTTCTTGATCACATAGAGTCTCATAGGAAAGAAAAGATATGGCACCAGCATGCCCACCAAATCTATTTACTTGAGGGGTTGGCCCAGAATTCAGTGTGGAGATCTCTATCACCAGAGCAGTTGCTACATGCTATTTTATTAGTTTTGTCTTTACAAATGAAGATAAAAATTAGAACAGTCATAACATTATTTCTGATGATTTCCTCAGCTTGTTAAATTTAAACATTAGTAACATTGTCAAACAATGGCTAAAGAGGAAATATTTAGCTGTCTTTTGGCAGTAACAAATTGCTCCAACCTTTACAGGTTCATTTTTTAAGCAGTTTGATATTTTGTTACTAAGGCAGTTTTTTATCTTATTGTTTCTTTCAGTCTGTTATACAGCCACAGTGTTACCAAGTAGGTTCCTATGAGTCATAAGCAGGTGGGAAGAAATCATGTCTCTATTGATAACACTATTATTTTTTAGTATTATTTCCAAATGTTCTTGCATATCCTGCTCTTTTCACTTGGTTCATGATTGACTTCCCACTTTTCAACCAGAATGTGAGCAAACTACACGGATTTGTATAGGCTTTGCCAAACTGGATCAAAGCAGGTGTCCAACAAGTCTTGTTTTGCAACTGATCATA
Source organism: Bolborhynchus lineola (assembly GCA_025448015.1). NCBI lineage: Eukaryota > Metazoa > Chordata > Aves > Psittaciformes > Psittacidae > Bolborhynchus > Bolborhynchus lineola. The sequence continues at coordinate 8,038 of JAOEHX010042935.1, forward strand.
GTTAAGTATCAAATCCTCTCTGAGGAAACAGACAAAGAAAAGAAAATCCAGACCTAAGCCCCAGCATCTTCAGCAATTGCATGCCTTAAGGCAAGATTGACTAAATATTGGTTTATCCATAGCTCCTGCAGTTCCCATCCTTTCTGAACAAGGATTGTAGGAATTATCAATGCTGTCATTTTGCACAGTTCTGGCAAATCCAACAAAGTTCACAGTAGCACCTTCCGGCAATGTGTTACATCAGCTACCTTATGGCTTACAGAAATGGAGAAAAAAATAACCCTTTTATTGGTTCTAAGTATGCTATCTTTCAGGTTACATGAATTTTGTCTGTTACTGTATTGCAAAAAGTAATAAACCGAAGATCTCTTGCAAGATTCTACTTGAAAGTTTGTTTTAAAATCAAATAAGGCAAATAAATTTCTGTTCTCTTAGAAATGTTTCAAAATCTGGTGTTTTTTTTTTTTTTTTTTTTTTTTTTTTTTTTTTTTTTTTTCTGTAGCATTATTTTATTTCAGCCAGTCACACCCCAAAATAATCATTTCTAGTCCTGGTTACAGGCACCTTCCTTCTTGCCAACAACCAGTCTGCACAAGAAATGCTCTGCTTTGGCCTAGGTGCGATAATACTGGTTTCTTTGATGAGAGGGGATGCGATTTCCATGCCTTCTTCTGCCAGGAAAGAGTTCAATGTTTAATGCTGTCATTATGCTGCCTTGCTGAAGTCTTCACTTATGACACCATCAGGCAATGAATCATTTATAGCTCTTTGACATGCATGCAAACATACATCAAATTGCAAAGCCAATTATAAACCAATGTACAGTCTTTTTCATCACTTCAGAAATCCACAGTTTCTATTTTTAACACTGAAACAGAAATAATGGCTAATCAGAAACTTTCCTGTGTATGTTACTTTAAGATACCTATATTAATTTGCTGTAATATACTGCAACAAAATGAGGAACTTTTCAATAGCTGGAGCTGAATAAATTTGCATAAGTATTGCATTTTCAAGGTTCATTTTCCTAGCCCAGTTGATACCTCTTGTATTATGCATAGTACATATACCAGCCCTCAAGTAATTTACACCCAAAGACAATCAAATTCCATGAGCCATGAGGAACTTACCATTTATTCTGCAGGCCATCATTTTATGGTTTTAAATAAAATACTTCTAATGAGTTCAGCAGAGGAGAAAGAGAGTTTGACTGACAGCTCTGGTATTTGTTTACAAAAGAAACACAATACACAGAGCAGAAACAGTGCTTTACCACTACCTGGAACATAACTTCACCTTGGTCTGGAGGTGCCACTCTGCCCTGCTCAGGCTTTTGCCCTTGCTTCTCATCAGCCATCTCTATTACCCAGTGCCAGGTAGGTATAATTCCAACAGAGATGTTGCAGACTGTTTTAAGACCTAATAAAAAACTGCGAGATGACAATGGGTTGGGTCATCAAAAAGCAGGCTTCAATTGACTTTATGGCTTTATGGAAAGAGAACATCTTGGAAGACCTTATTGCAGCCTTTCATACTTAAAGGGGGCCTATAAGAAAGATGGGGGCAGACTCTTTAATAGGGCCTGCAGCGGTAGGAGAAAGAGTAATTGCTTTAAACTGAGAGAGGGAAGGTTTAGACTAGATACAAGGAATAAATTCTTCACTTGGACGGTGCTGAAACACTGGAACAGAGATTGTAGTTACCCCATGCCCAGAAACATTCACAGTTGTGTTGGATGAGGCTTTGAGCAACTGGATGTAGTTGAAGATGTCCCTGCTCTCCGCAGGTGGGTTGGACTAGATGACTTTAAAGGTTCCTTCCAACACAAAGAATTCTATGATTCTACATACATAACAAGCAGGAAAAAGATGAGAAAAGGCTTTTGGCCTTAACTGACTTATCAGAAACCAGAGGCTACATACGAATGATGCTGCAGATACTTCACACTTCATGACACCCTCAGCTGTCCTGGGATAATATAGTGACTGAGCACACAGACAGCATCAATACCCTAGATAATATTCAAACACCATCCTATAAAGCTGGGAACAACAGAGGTAAATACTGCTGTAAAATCAGACTGACTGGAAGCTTAATTTCTCAAAGTTCACAACAGTCAAAGAAGTAATGTAAGTAAGCTCATATGCATCTGATTGTGTCTAGCATATGCTAAATAAACCTTTAGACCCAGATTCTCACCTGTATACTCATGTGTAACTGCCTAAATACTCACACACTCTCTGGGTTATGAAAAGATCATCCTGGAAGCATTACCTAATTCTGCCCCAATTATATTTTTTTTTGCCAATCATCAAAACATTCCAGTACAGACCCTGAACATGTGATTAAATCAAATAAACTCCAGGAGAAACCAATCTTCTGCAGAATATCCTCTAAAATTATTCTTACCTTGCCATGAAGCTTTAAAAATTGCTTTATGTGTATCAGCTAAGCTTTTATGTTACTCTCCTCTGTCTGGCAATACTATTGAGAATCATAACACACCCATCTCTATTCTCTGAGCCCATTTTTTTCTGTTTGTCAGACTACAGAAACTTGTCTGATCTTCAGAGAAGCCATGAGATCATTGGAGCAGTCGCTTGTGCACAAGCTGTCAGAGGGAATATGTTTCCATGGAAGGAGTGTTCCTCCTAAGCACTGCCCCCCAAAAAATCATACAGCTGAGAAACTGATTACTATGGTTATTATGACAAGTGTGATGACTTTGAACAGAAATACAGGCTCTTGCTATCACTTGAACATGTGTTTCCACAAAACAAGACAAAGTGGTTTGAAAAATAGGCAACTTCTTTTCTCATTCCCCAGTCCCTGAGCTGTTGTCTGGGATGCCTGCCAATAGTAAAGGGGTAGCTTCCAGATGCTGTATCTCAACTGTGCTGTTGTTGGCATCTATGCTCCTGTTGGAAAGGCTGTCAGTTTGGAAGCTATGAGAGTTGATTAGGTGTCCTTTCAAGAACTCTCTTATCATCAGTCAGTGGGAATTATTGCCTAGTGTTCCTTAGGGCATATGAAAATAATTTTTCAACAAAGTACTACTGGAAAAAAATACTGAGAAGAATGAAAAACTGGATCATAGAGCACTCTATCAAAAGGCAGAGAGCAGCCAAATCCACTTCCTAAAGCTCAGAGTATAAAGGCTGTTCCTGTGGCTCATGCACTCTATTTCAGGAAAGAAAGAAAGAAACATCTGCCCCATGCCCCCTCCTATAAGCTTCCTGAAAAATCAATGCTGAAATCTGCAGAAAGGGAAAACTTTAAGTGAAAAGATGTCAGTCAAATGAAAGACTGTACAACAGTGGATTTTAATCCCAAAGTGAGAAATTATGGTGATATGGGTACAAGTAAATTCTTCAGTATATAACTGTAATAGTAGCTGTGAAAGAGAAACAAATTCTCCATGTTCATTCTTCCTTTTACCACTCCTTTCACAACTACTTTAAGTTAGCCGTAAAAAACTTCTTTTCAGTTAAAAAAGTCCAAGTTTGATTGGCTTTTTCGCAGTAGGGTGCAGAGAAACAGGAAGATTGCAAAGAGTATGCAGCAGTCTGATGCTTTATAACAGGAAAGCATCGCAGTAAACTGGCAAAAATGTAGTAGGAAAAGTGAAACTTAGTATACAAATTCTATTGATTTTCAAAAGGAACCAATTATTAATCCAATATGAGCAGTTCCTGAGGACTTCCTCCTGAAGGACTCCATCAGCATCCTCCATGGAGTACCACAGGAATTTCCAGAGTATTCCATGACATTTTCATCAAACACCCATAGTGAAAAGATGGTAAAGCTTTTTCAACATCATATTTTAGACCTAATCTCAAATTAATCTCAGTTTTGAACTCCATCATAATGCAGAGCATTGCCTTGCTGTACACAGCATATGACAGATCAAAAAGTAAAAGCCTCAGGAAAGAAAGATGACAGTTATTAAAGAAACTACTTATTGTCACATTATTAGTTACCATGTTTTCTACTACAGCTAGGAAATCGTTTAGTTCTTTCTGAAGATCAGTCATTTATCTTCATGCAACTGAAGATTAAAGACTTCATCAGTAATTATCACAAATGATGCCCTGAACACTGATTAACGGTACTTGTCATTACACCTTATAATGAACAATACATCAGCTCTCTGACTATTTCACCATAATTATGTGTTGGACATCTGCTGGAGTCCAATCACAACTAATCATCGTTTGTTAAAGCAAGACACTGAAAGAGTCCTATTCCTAAATAATACATGCCAGCTATACACATACTGTCCTTCTAAACTGGTAAGATCAGAAACTTCATTATGCCTGAAGTTTGTAAAACTCAGACATTGTTTGTGAAACATCTCACTTGGTACACAGTTAAGAGAAAAAAAAAAAACATAAAAAAACACTTGGCAATTTCATAGCCCTGCAGACACTTCAGGTCCCTTTATTTCTAATAGGAGAGAGAGAACTTCTGTTAGGAAAAAAGGAACAAGAAAATACACATTGCCCTTCCTTTGAAAGGAAATAGTGGTGGTTTAGTCTTTTACAAAGTTTTATTTTTTTTACAGAATTAACAATGGATTTAAATCATAAAGGTGGCTGCTGTGTCTATAAATAAAAGAAGTACACTATTAAACTGTGCATTAAGGTTCCTATGTCTGAAAAGAAATTAAGTTTATAGGCATGTATTCATCTTCTCACAACTAAGCTGGGATTTCAGGCTAAAAATCCCACAATGGATCCTACATGGGCTATTCTCTGATGCAAAATCTTCCATTTTCAAGAGCTGAAAAAGTGAAGTATTGTGGCCAAAGAGCCATAACTATACAGCAGGAAGGAAGAATAAACCACAAATGACTCCTATGTGACATAAAAATGTGGGTTTGAATAACATTTTGTTGTTAGGCTGAAAAAGCCTTGTTTTTCAATATGTTGCTGAAAAGATAAAAATATTAACAAACTAATAAACTGTGGTAGAGGACTCTCAGCATCAATGCAATTTTATTTGAATTACATTCCCAGCTCTTGTATGAAGCCAGACACACATTTTATGTGTTTTAGGATAGCTACATCAGTGCTCCATGGAAGAAGAACACTTCTTATTAAACACCAGTGCCTTAATAATGGGAAGTCATATGATTAATCAATCTCATTACTTAGAAGTCAATTTATCTGCGGTGCAACTGCTATCCAAATGAAAATAAGATTACGGTGTGTATAGCTTATTAATAAACCCCAGTATGGCATTGACTCAACTTGATTATAACACAGCAGGCATGTGATGCACAATATTACAAAGACATTAAACCAGCCTCACAACAGTGGATATAGAAGAGGTGTAGGTACAGGGTACAGCATAAATCTCTTGAAGTATAAGCGATCATTCAATATTTAGTTCTGCAAGGAACATTTTCGTTTTCTTTTATTGCAGATGCAGGATCTGTAGATATTTTTTAGTGTCCAGCTCTTACTGCTGCTGAGATAACCAGAAGGCATGAGTCAGTGTGATCTTCAGAACCAGACCTTGTAACCTCCAAAATAATCCCTTGAACTTTCTCACAGGGAAAAACAACATAGCAGACTCTAAGGGGAATTCAGTTGCTCCTGAGGGAAGCCAGTCACACACAGCTCATGAGTACCCAGTAGATACGATCCTATTTTGGACATACTGTTAATCTAGTGTGATACATATTCTCTGTGAGTAGAGGTTATGGGCTGAAGAGAACTTGAGAATGTACTAGCACATTTTCTTATTCTGTAGATTGTTCTCTAACGGGTTTTCAATTCCAAAAACATCTTCCTTCCTATTTATCTGATTACAAAAAAATCTAATTTCAGTCAGAAATAACTTTGTTGTCTCAATTGTACTCGAAGGGAAAAGTGTAGTATAAATAGACGCAAATATAAAAGGAGAGGAGGAGGAATGCAGAATGGGAAGATCTGTGTTTGTTGAGTACATGATGGGGAAAGAAGTGGAAGACTTAAAAAAAGTCACCAAGATTTAAATAGGATTAATTATTATAACTACTCTATTAAGCCAAGGGATACAGAAACTGTCAGAGGTGTTCAGAAGTTGCCTGGAAAATGCACATGTACAGTCCAAAGCCCCTGGCATTTAATTAGTCTCTGCACTAAGAAGTGTGAAGTGCAGAACAAGGAGCCTTCAGGATCTATCATTAAGGGGTGGCATTTCAGCAGCCCAAACACACAGCAGATTAGCTTAGAAAGTGGCAAAGGGAACTGATGATTAGTACAGGCTTTCTTCAGAAATGAAGGCAGTCACCTGAATTTTCAGTAAGGAAACAGCAAATGAACTACACAAACTAGATGAGAACTGAAATAGTCAATCTATGGGCTGAAAAAGAAAATTCAGTCTCAGATGGACCATGTTTATGAGGAAGAAAGAGGTAAAATGAGATGCATGATCTAGAGATGATATGTCAAGAATCCTCTACTTTGTATTCAACAGATGGCTAGAAAATTACTTACTAATTTTTATCAGTGCAATTCTGGCTTGCTGAGGGCTTGGTGCTACTGCAAGTCCAACCACCGCTTACTGAAACTATACGTTCAAATCTTGCCTGAATCATGTGTGACGGGTTGATCTTGTCTGGCTTCCAGGCTCCCACCAAGCCACTCTATCACTTCCTTATCACATGACAAAGGGAGAAAAACGCAGCAAAAGCTCATGGGTCAAGATAAGGACAGGGAGATCACTTACCAATTACCCTTTCTCAAATATGTTATCAAAGAGCTGTTTCCAGTGTTGCTGGTGGGCTTAGCCTTGGCCAGTGATGGGTCCATTGTGGAGCCAGCTGGAACTGGCTATCACTAACATGGGGACACAGAAAACACCACTGCTCCAATCTCCATCAGCTACCAAAACCATGCCACGTAAAACAAACACACCATGACACTAGTCCATCTATTGAGTATGATGACACTAGAAAGGGCAAAATTTACTTTTGCGAGCCAATCTGCTTCTTGGCTTTGTAGAAATTAGGCTATTTCAATGAAATTGATGAAATTGGTTCAACTGCCTCAGTTGATCAGTGAAAACCTCAGACAAAGCAAACCAGTGATTCATTGGGGTTATAGCATGCATCTCCTAGGTTTGAAGATGAAGATGCAATAAGAATGATTCAGAATTCTTATGAGGTAGAGGCTTCTACACAAATGGAAATATTCTGGAAAAATAATCTGGCAGCAATAATGGAGAAAAAAAGGTCTTTTTGATTTATTCTCAATAGGCAAACCTCAAATAAAGAAAGTCTCAACTGCTTGAAGCATTATAGAGAACTGAATAATCAAATTCAGTTCCCTAGAAAAGACACCAGACAGAAGACACTTGCCCAGGAGGTGTATCTGAAGAGCTTAAGCCTGGAGATTTCTCAGATCAAGGAAAATACAGAAATGTAGATGAAAAGTAGAAGGATCCAAACCAGCTTTGCAGAGATGAAAAAACCCCAATTAGATAGACCAACGTTAACCATTTAACACCATTTTATGACATAAAAAGGAACTAACCAAAGTCTCTTTAAAAACAGTTTTTCTTTACCCAGTAAAGCTTTGCCTGCAATGGAAGACAAGATACATTAATTGCTCTTACCTAGATTTAGCCAGTTGCATCAAATTTGAGTAGCTTACAAATAAACAAACGAACAGAAAGTGTGGTATATCTTCAGGTATAATTATTCAATTTATTCAACAGGTATAATTATTCGATTATTCAACAACTGTTAATTTGGACACATAGTAGGCAAGGTCCAATGCAATATATAGAGAGAGTAGAGGCTTCTGCAGTTTTTATTTAGTGAAATGGGTAGGACCCATTCTCATGCCCACTGATGATGACTGCAAAATTCCTCAAACCTGGAAATGTCCATAGTCCAATTGAACTTACATTTTACAAACATATTCAAATGACTTGGAACAGAATCTATAAATTTGTAAAACTAAGTAAAGCTGACCCATGGCAAAGCACTGCAGCACTGCAAAAATATTATTCCTCTTCCTTCAGTCTCTCATGTCTTGATGAAAACTCTACACAAACCACTATTCCCTTGGCCTCATTCAGAGCTGGATTCACCCCAAGAGCATTTCCTTTTCTAGTTCTGAATTTTTATTTTTTATGTTAAGCCAAGAGTGATAATCTTTGTTCATTATCATACATCAGGGATAGCATATGCAAAAAAGCCATCACAGTCTATTAAATGAAAAGTCTCAGATCAAAACCAGATGTCATGACTTATAGAGGTCCCTGAAGCTAAGCAAATGCACGTCTCACCATGTGGAGATGGAGTGTATAGCATTCTATTTATAATTGTTTGGGGTGTGATGTTCTGATGACCTGTAGGGTAGCAGAGAGCCAAAGCCAGCTTATGGTAGAGTGCTTTCATCTGCGTATTTAGTAGATCACCTGCTGGGATCATAGAACTGTAGACTGGTTTGGGTTCAAAAGGACCTTAAGGTCACCCAGTTCCAAACCCCTACCATGGCCAGGGACACCTCAGAATAAACCATGTCACCCAAGTCTCTGTCCAACTTACCTGAATGCTGTCAGGGATAGAGCATTCACCACTTCTTTGGGTAACTTGTTTCAGTGTCTTACCACCCTCACAGTAAAGAACTTCTTCCTAATATACAACCTAAATCTCCCCTATTTAATTTTAAACCCATTGCCCCTTGTCCTATCACTACAGTCCCTGATAAAGAGTCCCTCTCTGGCATCCTTATAGGCTACTATGAGGTCTCCACACAGCTTCTTTAATACTTATTGTACTGGGTCTTGCTGAGTTGATTTTCCCCACACCAGCCCTCACAGTGCTGTGCTTTGTATTCATAGCTAGGAAAGTGTTGATAACACACCTGTGTTTTGGCTATTGCTGAGCAATGATTGCACAGCATCAAGGCTGTCTTTCCAATATTCCCCCCTCACTAGTGGTCTGGGGGTGGGCAAGACAATGGGAGGGGACATAGAACAGCTGACCCAACCTGACCAAAGGGATATTTCATGCCATGTAACATCTCCTGTGCAATAGAAGCTAAGAAAAAGGCATTCATTCCTAAGACACTTGTCTTCTGGAGTAACCACTAACTGTACTGAAGCTCTGCTTCCTGGGCAGTGGCTGGATATCACTCAGAAGTAAAGAACAAATCTTTTGTTTTCCCTTTCTTCTGTGTGCAACATTTTTTGTTGCTTTATTAAACTGCCATTGTCTTAACCGGGAAGTTTTTGTTATCTCATTATCTCTGCTCCTGTTGTGCTGGGGAAGTGAATGATGGAGCATTTTGGTGGGCACCTGGCATTCGGGCAAGGTCAAGCCACAAAAATTATGCTGTCATTAAAATAAAAGGAAAAAAAAAAAAAAAAAAAAAACAACAAACCTTATGATCACGCCTCTATTGAATAACCATCAAAAGAGATAGATAGAAAAATAGAATTTTCTCTATTTTTCAGCTAATTAAAATGCTTGAGAAGGAAATAACATTTCCTAATCACAGCAGAGCAAGATTTTTCCTTGGAGGGTGAAAGGAAAAATAGGAGTGGAGAATTAACAATTCTATTTATCTTCTTACAGTAGAGATTTTTGCAGAGGATAATGAAAGTTAGGAACCACTCTCCAAAGATGCTTCTCTCTTTTGTGATGTGCTGAGATTAGTTTACAAACAGATCAGTTATTTAAATTTATATGATGTGACTGTCTACCAGAGAGGCAGAGGTTGATGTTGTTGATTTGCCAAAAGCATACAATGACCCCATGGCTCAGACAGCAGCCCCAGGCCAAACATTTTCTCAGCCTGAGTCAATTCCCTGATAGTTCTTCTGCACCAGCCCCTCTAGGCTAGGATATTTTTAACATTCATACAGAACAGAACAGCTTTGACAGAAAAGGTTGAGGGCAGCTGAGGGCAGCATGTTAATCAGAACCCTTGAATCAGGATTTCCTTACAAGTTAATGATTCCAGCATTCTGGGTTAAGTTTCTAGACCTGAGGAAACATTTCTGACAAAAGAAACACTTCAAAGCCACCAATTAATCATTGTTTTCCAAACAGACAACTTTGCACTAAAAATTGCACAAGTTCTCTGCTTCAGCTGCAGTAATAAGACCTGCCTTGAGTAAGGCAATGTATGTAACACCCCATCATCAACACACACAGTACTCTGTACTCCAAACACAAACCTTCACAACATCATTAAGAAGTCCTGTGGCTATTGAATATAAGACCTGAAACCAAGGATCTTTTACTGAATAAGGAATTTCACCTTAGAACAGACACCTAGCCAGGTGAATCTTGCTGTAAAAGTGTCATTGGCAGTCAGGGTTGTATCCATACATCTTGACTTTTCTGAAATGGTTCATAAAGGTGAGGGCTGAACCCAGGAACTGTATATCCAATTGCCAGGTGGTTCATGCAGAAATGTTTGGAGGGTTCTTCTTCCAACAAAATCACTCTTTTAGCTATATGAACCAAGGCCTATTCTTCACAGATAATGTGCACAATGTGAATATAGAAATAGAAGACAATGTGAAATAGAAGTAAGACAGGAATCCTCCTTACCTCTGAAGAAGCAGGTTTGCAATAGCCAGCTCCAAACACTAGATTTTCCAAAGACATACTGGACTGGTCTGGTCCTGCCTCCACGTTGCCTTTACCAAGCCATGAGCCTTTCCCTGGACGAGCAAAACTAAAAAAAGGAAAATCAAGAAAAATAATCAGAGCAGTATTGCTAAAGAAGCGTAATTGTTGTCTCTTTCTTGGCATTCAGTCCAGTGGTTTGAGTACTGTCATTCACTCAGTCTTTTCTCTGCTCTGTTACAGATCTTTTTCCAGCATAACTTCTCAACATTACTTTTCCACCTATGCACATAGATAACCCAGCTTCTCATCAGCTTACATCTTGAATGATGCAGCATCTTTCTTTCTGGCTTTAACCATATCACACTTCATTTTGAACTGTGCAATTGTGTATCTGCCTACACTATCAAGTGCTTTATAGCTCATCCCAAATTTTTATTACAGATTGGAAGTTTATTTCCCACTTCTCACTTTTCCATGAGATAAAGCTTCCAGCACCAAAATGACAAGACTTCAGCCCCAAACTGCATTTCCCTTTCCTGAATACAGTCCATTCATTGGGGATGTGTTCCCCGATACCCACTCATGACATGATTTTGCTGTTATCCAAATTCTTTCTCAAAAGCCAGACAGAATTAAAGTTGGTTTAGGCTGAAATCATCACCTCTCAGAGCTGACTATTATAGCTATAGTGTTCCCTTCTGACTGTATCTGTATGTCTCCTGTCTTATAGCATGGACCCATTAAAAGTGAAACTTGTTGTTTGGAGTTTGCTTGGCATTGAGCCTGCCAGAGCCCTGATGAGCAGCTAAGGCTCTTATTCTGGATTAATCTGAGCAAATGTCTACATCCTAGTAAATGATGTAGGCTGCCTTTATATTCACTGGAGAGGAATTGGCATTTCCAATGTGTGACTCATCTCTTTCTGAAGTAGTGATATCAAATAGGTCAGATGCATTTCAGCCTTAAAATGCTTATTTCTTATTGTGGACTGCAAAGAGAGGCTATGATGACTGCCTTGTAAACAGCTGAAGTTTGGTGAGATAAATCCCACTGTTAGATCCCGTAATAACATGTGCTGTACATAAACTACATCAAGATTTCAAGAGAGAAATCAGGCTACTTGTGGTGAATACAATAAACTAAATTACTTCGACTAAATGGTGATGCAAGCAACCATAGTTGTTCTTAAAAGGCATGCACTTGGGCCACAGATTCATGCAATGCCCAGACTTGGGGAAGAGTGGCTGGAAAGCTGCTGGCAGAGAAGGGGGTGGTGTTGGGGTGTTGAAAATGAGCCAGTTTGTACCCAGGCAGCCAAGAAGGCCAACAGAAAACTCTCAGGGATGATCGTATTGCTCTCTACAACTGCCTGAAAGGAGGTTGCAGTGAGGTGGGGGGTCAGTCTCTTCTCCCAAATAACAAGCAATAGCACAAGAGGAGATGGCCCCAAGCTGCACCAGGGGAAGTTTAGATTGGGTATTAGGAATAACTTCTTCACTGAAAAAAAGGTGCTCAGGCATTAGAACAATATGTCCAGGAGAGTGATGGAGTTATCATCCCTAGAAGTGTTCACAAACAGTGTAGGTGAGGCCCTTGGTGACATGGTTTAGTGGTGGCCTTGGCAGTGCTGGAGTGAAGGTTGGACTTGATGATCTTAGAGATCACTTTCAACCTAGCTGATTCTATGATTCTGTGTAGGTGAAGGTGGAATTGAGCTAATGAACTACAGAGAAAAAAGAAAAAGACATTTACTCAGAGCAAAGGTAATGTCACTGAGTTTGTGCTACAGCTTTTGGACTGGGATCACCATCCACAGGCACTGGATACCCATCCTGGTATCCCAAATACATCACATGCAGAAGACCTGGTGTCCTTGGAAAGTTTCTAAGATGGAGAGCACAAAAAAAACATTTAAAAAACATATTGTTCCAGAGCTAAAAGGCACAGGGCAGTGCCATTCATTCTGCCAAAACTTTCAATCTGAGGTTATTTCCCTATGTAGATATGTATCATGTGGCTACGTCAGTTCAAATAAGCCATCGTTCACGGATATCTACACCTGATTCAGCATGTAAGGACAGGTTAGATTTCTGGATGTTGTACAGAAGCCCACAGCAAAAGAAAAGATGTTTATGCTAAGGATACAAAATGAATGGAAGTGCAGCAATACTTATTATCACCCAAATAACTGGGGAGGTTCTGATATGCAGGGAAATTGAGTGATGTGTGCAACACCTGAAAAAGAAATCTCAAGCAAAATTAGGAGTTGGACTAGTGTCAGAAGGTTAATCATAAATTCCTGCCTTGCCTCAAGTCAAACTGCTCTCTCTTATGTATTAGCTAGCATTTATATATTGACAAAAAGAACATTCCATAAGTGGGTGGGGGGTAGAAGACCATAGCATATATTTGTATGTATTAATATTTGTGATCCAAGAAATTTCCAGCTGGCTGCTTCTAAACAGCATGAAGTCTTTCCATGTATTTCATACTTGCAACGTTTAATATAAAAATAAATAAATAAACAATTTCAAAGAGCCAAGAGATAAAAACTGCTCTGGGTAATTTCAGATTTTTTTGGGTGATATTGTCTGCCCTGGTCTGCTGAAAAGACTCAGGAAGCAGAAATATAAACTTATTGCTATGGTATCAGAGAGAAAAGCTTAAATAAATGTTGCCTGCACAAAAAAAACCTCCTCATTTGAATATTATCAAATCTTTCAAAGGCTTTAAGGGAGAGAAAAGCACTTTCTAATGCCTTTATAATTTATTTATATTTTGCTTTTACAGCAGAGAAGGGATTTTAATCTCTTGGTTTTATGGAAATTGATTTCACATAACACTGTAAAACAAAAAACCTTCTTTTGGGAAACCTGCCAGAATGTCATCTATCTGTTGAGACAAAGTTTAACTGGAAGGCTTACAAACTGTTAAAGTTCCCCTAATGCTTTCTGAACTGCATAATACTCGAAGACAATTTTAATCATAATAATGGTTTAATTCCTGCATTTATTTTATTTATTCCTGTAACCACACTCATTTGTATGAATCTTAACTCTTGGTTATTTACGACTATCTATTCAATAACACTGATTTAATATAAACATTTATATCCTTATCCTGTATGTTAACCTTAGCTTTCACTTGGAGTCAGGATAAAAAGTCAAAAGATGAAAAGTGTGTGTGTTTGAGAGAATGAACATGTGTGCAGAATTAATATTTTCACTGAAAGAAACAATTTTTCATTTTTATATTTTTTAGCTGTTCTTTTGATGGCCTTATCCATGAGATATCTTTAACATAGAATCATAAAACAGTTAGAGTTGGAAAGGACCTAAAGGTCATCTAGTTCCAATGCCCCTGCAACTGGCAGGGACACCTCACAGTAAACCATATCATACAAGGCTATATCTAATCCGGTCTTGAGCACCGCCAGGGATGAAGCATTCACAACCATTCACAACTTCCCTGGGCAACCCATTCCAGTGCCTCACCACCCTTACAGTAAAGAATTTCTTCCTCATATCCAAT
>JAOEHX010042936.1:0-13887 GCA_025448015.1 Bolborhynchus lineola
TCCTCTTTGGTCATGATTAACATCCATATTGAAGCATCTATGTTCACTGGCAGTTAGCAGTTACTGTTTCTGCAGACCTTTTGTCAGTATTGTCCTACATAAAGAATTGTAAACCCTTGTGCATGAGAGGTAGCGTCAATTTCTGAAGCTCACCAGCTATGCATTAAGGAAATTAATGTTGCTTTCAGGTGCTGCCTCTTTAGGAATATGTCTGTGTTCCTTTCAGAATGAAAACAAAGCACTGAAGGCTGGGCTCCAACCAGTGGCTGCTAGAGAATCTGCTTTCTAGGTTTTCTATCTCCACTTTTTGCTAAATTAAATTCTAGAAGGTTTTATTTTTGTATTTTATTTGAAAAAATGTAATTCCCAGTGGAATTCAGAAGCAGCTCATAGAAAGGTTTTGTCGGGCTTCCTTTCTAGCTGTCTAGACAACATTGGAATTCTGTGGAAAAAAAGCCCTGTTAAATGCTGAAAGCTACCAGTGTTTTGAGAGTAAGTGAGAAACAAGCCCCCACTGGAAATGCTACCCCTCGTGCTTAAGCTTTGTGGTCAGAAAACAGCAACTGGAATTTTAATGTTTTCAACTGCCCTGCACTAGCTGGCTCCCCAGAGCAGCAGGTCCTGCACTGACCAGCTTCTGCTGCACAGCAGCATTGCCTCATCTTCATAGTTTGGCTGAGCTACCTCACCTCGAGCTGTCCAGGGCTGCCTAGCATGGTGGGGCTTGCCTGTGGGTCTTCCCTACTGAAATCATTGAGGGTATCTCCCAATTTCATATTCTTTGGTTTTGTCTTACTAGAAATCTATGGTGTATTTTAAGTGCTGTGCTCTGGGGAACAGTCAAAAGCATTTTTTTCCTTTTTAACATGTTTCATTAACCTTTAGGAAAGCAGCAAAGGCTGTACTGCCCTCTGCAGAGAGAATCTGTGCAAGCAGACAAAAATGAGTTGTATTCTGGAAATCTGTAACTCTTAAGTGTACTTGATTTAGGATTTAATGTAGGAATTTATTTTTGTTTTAGCACTGAAGGATGAAAACTGTACTGAACTCCTGTAAACTCCACAGTGATTTAGATCATTTGCTTTGCTTTTTAGGCATAATATTGAATGTGTCACCGTGGAGTCCGCAAATGATATTCTGGTCCCCTCTTTTGATGGAAGAAGGAAGCACTGTGTTTTCCAGGGTGATCTCTTATTGTTCAGCTGTGCCGGTTCCCACCCCACCCACAGAAGAATCTGCCCATGCAGAGACTATATTAAGGGGCAGGTTGCGCTTTGTAAAGACTGCCTATAGCAGCAGCAGAGCTTCTTTTGAGTTGAGGACAAAATTTAAGTAGTTTTGAGAGGAGCTACTTATTACTTCCTGCACTTTTGTCCAGGTTTTTTGCTGCAGGCAGAGTTATCATTGCTGGGCAGAATCATCTACTAAGAGAGGAGGGATTCATAACAAACAGCTAACTGATCTTTTTTTCCTATAAGAACATTTGCAGTGCAACTCTTCAGATTCGTTCATGTGGTTGCGAAGAGAAAGGAGTTTCATATTCTACAGTGATTTGAAGATGACTGCACAGAATAGTTCATAGAAAATTCCCAGACCCATCAAACTTCTTTTTTGTTGTGTTGTTTGGGTGAAGTGTTTTCTATTTTTGTAATGAGTTAGGCCATCCCCCATCATGGTTAGCTGAAGGATCTCAACTTCATTCCAGTAGAAAATTGAGAAAAGTGTGCTTGAGGGCAGGGGTGCAGGGGCAGGAGGACTGACATTTTATTCTAAGTGCACTGGTTTGGGTACTGTTTCAGTGTGAACAGCTATGAAGTCATTTACTTCACGAGAACTCGGACTCAGAACTCTGTACCCTGTTCTTGGGATAGCTGGGCCCAGTTCTTTTTTTTTCTTTTCCTTTTTTTAATCTTTGTACACAACAAAGCATTGTCTGCATCAGAGCTGCTGCATCAGAGCAGTCTAACCCAAGAGTATCATGAATGAGCAAACTAGAAGTTGCCAGTGTCTGACACATCTCGGTGGCTTGACAACTGACTACAGTTGTGGCATTCCTCAGTGTGGAAAAGCTACACAAACATACTGCCATTTTGGGAATGGACTTGTCACAGTTTACTGGTCCCATTTAGAGAGTAATCCTTCGAATTTGCCCATGCTTCTGTTATAGTCTGTCTACTAGAAATACTGTGTGAAGCAAAAAGTATTCAGCATCATTGGAGCAATATTATCGTTAGAGCCTCAGTCTGCTATGGCTTCCAGTAGTTAAAGTTTTGCTGAATGACATAGAAAGGTTAAACTAAGCTAACTATAATTATTGTATGGTAGAAATGTAAAATGTCTTCATAACTAGGTAGGTTTTAAAAAGAAATCTTGTCTGAAGATCAAGTAAGAGGAGACAACTGCTAAGAAAAGCATTGATCAGTCTCATGGGTTCTTTGTTTTTCTGTTTTGAGGGGTGTTTCTGGTTTGTTGGGAGTTTTTTCCTTTCACTTTTTCTTTAAGCAGGCATACCAGTTATAAATTTAGAATAAAGCAATTCAGGAGTTTGGAATTCAAATCAAACTTCATTTGGTTTAGAGCAGCAAGTTAACTCTTCTGAACTGTCATGGTTCATAGAGGTAATTTTTGTTACTTTCACAGCAGAAGGTGGCATGCTTGACAGCACCATTTGTAGTCAGGAAATTATATGCTGAGATTAGAGAGAAACAAACCTGCAGTATATTTTGAAAGCAGTCATAGTCTGCAGTTGTACAATGTGGACATGCTTTGACCATGCAGGAAAAAAACTTCTTATCAATGTGAAGGATTTTTCCATAAATGTCAACAAGCATAACCAGGTAATAATGACAAGCATGGATACTTTGAATTTTCCTTTCTTGGATGTATCTAGTTGGTTCAGATTTTTCTTGTGACCATCATTCATTACCTGTGTGTGAATATCAATGTATCTCTTGACCTACCAAAGACCAAGCAAGGGAAATGCTCTTTCATTGCGGATAAATTCTCCAGACAAGAGAACAGAACAGTATAGGTATTTAAATTTTCCATTTAAAAGCACTGAATTAGCTTTTTCAAGCTTTTTCTTTCCTGTGTCAGCACTCAGTTTCCCTGTTACACCCCGTAACATTGCTGTGGACTACACAGTAGCTTAATCCTGAGAGACTGTCAAGTATCCAAAAAAGGGTATGTGAGAGCTGGTGGAGAGCAAGGTCACCCATAACTGGGTTGTGATGATGATGAAATATGCTGTATTTTAGAGTCATTTTCCAGAAACAGAACAGCTGGTTCTATAATGGGTGTCAAACCTTTTGTATGAAAACAAACAAGTATGGAAATCCTTACTGTTACCATAGCTCAGCATTTGCTTCAGTCAGCACAAATGTCATATGCAGTAGTTTTAATACCCTGGAAAAGTTGGGGGAGGAGAATTGGAAATCAGTCTGAACAGGTGCAACAATTCACTTTGTATTTATATAAAATACTCCCCACATATCTGTGCATATTTGTGCAACTGGAACATCCAGAGTATCACAGTATATATATACTTGGTGTTGAAAGTAAAGGCAACAGGAGAACTTGCCTTTACCAGTTCAGCCTGAGGTTCTTCAGGCAGGAATTTAGTTTGGAATGAGAGCACCAAAGTACATTGGGAACAAAGAGAAAATTGTAGGTGCACACTTAAAGAATGCAAGACCCTTATTTTTTGCTGCAGTGTGATTCTTTACTGTAAATACATATATGCTTGTTCCCCCCACACACACTGTATGATCCACATGGCCTACTGCATTTTGTTTTGCCTCTAAACCTTTAAAGATGGAAGGGTTTGTGTATTTTTAGGATTTTCTGGTCTAGTGCTTTGCTCAGTGCTACATTTGCCTTTACCACAGCCAAAAGAGTCTGTTGTAAGCTGTTTCTTTCATGCTGTAGCACTGTTTCTAGTCTACTAAAGTGAATTACTGTGTCCTGCAAAAAGGAAATGGTAAGCGTCAATGCCTCTTGCATTTCAGCTAGGGACAGAGTTATCTAAACTGCCTTCAGAATCAGTTGGGTCTCATCCTGTTTCCACTGGAATCTATAGAGAATATTCATTAATCTTCAAAAAGGATCAAGACCTGTAATTTGATAGGGCTCTATTAATAATTTTAAACTCTCTTTTCAGAAGAAATGTTACTTTTCTGAAGACAGCTTTGGTCTATATTTCTGTAAGAGGAGACTTATCCTGTGAGAACTGTAAGCACATAAACTTTGTAAACAGCACTGGCTAAGCCTGCACTCCCGCATCACACCATAGTGTTTGTTCACACATTGATAAGCACTCAGGCGTATCCATGTCAGACTATTTAAAAGTTTGAATGATTATGAGCTGTATAATATATATCCACATTTCAGGATAGAGGGCAGCCTCCTGTCTGAGTTCTGTAAGTATTTTCCTCCCTAATTAAAGAATTAGGTGTAGTCCAGTTCTTGCACTTAAGGATATTAGAGATGGGACTGTGCTGCTGTTTTTCAGTCGGACAGTAAAGCTTGCAGCTTCCTTTCCTCAGAAATCAGGTTCTTGCATGAATTGCATTTGAATATATTGATCAGTGATTGAGAGGAAAAAAAAGTCAAAAGTTGAATATAAAACCATTTTCCAAGCTTTTAGACATATCTCTCATATCAAGACATTCTTTGGTTTAAAATTTTGTATTTTTGTATGTGACCTGAGTTTTTTTCAAAAATCTTGTTCCTATGAGATTAGAAAACTTGAGCGAAGCATTTACGTATTTATTAAAGTTAACAGAAAAGGCTTGCCTTTGAAAGGTGAAGTTGGTAAATACACACTGTTTGAAAATGCCAATAAAAACCTCATTTATTTCATATATGCAAGTTGATTTGCACATGTATAAATAGAGTTGCTTTTTGCCTTATTTTGTTTAAGTTTCTATGTTTCTTTTTATAATTTATAGTTGCAGCAGTGTGTTTGCTTGTTTGTAGCAGGTTATGTTTCTCCCACAAATATTTAATGTTTATGTGCCTTTTACTTTCTTTGGGGTTTGGATGAGTGTTTGGAATATGGATGCTGTCTGAACAAATATAATGGAACACTAATGAGAGGTAAAAATAGTGCTTGATGACTTTACAACTTAGTGGTATGAATTCAGAATGTTTTTAAGTAGTGGAGAAATCTGTTCTAGAAGCATAAGGTAAGGGTTAACAAGATAAAAGATAGTATAACTTAGTTTTTGCTAAACGTCACTTCTGCAAGCAAAAGTCCCTTTACTGTGTAATTTGACATGAGAGCTCCTGCTGGGGTGGGCTGTCCGTTTAATGACCAGAGAGCAAGCTAAAGCTGTTTCATTCCCCAAGGAGACACTGCTAACAGAAGACATCTAGAAACAGCCATATCTGATTTGATCAGAAGGAAAATTGAAGATACATATTCAAATGCTGGAGGTACTGGGTTTTTGGATAAAGACATGGAAGTGAATGGGGCAGTTCCTGGTGCTACCAGAATACAGTCATTTTGTGATACAGCTCTCAGTGCAGAGGGAACTCTGGATATTCTGCTTGTTGCAGATGGTTTTCTTTTTACTACTACTACTTTTCTGCAAGAAGAGTGTTTTGTACAGTAGCTACTGTTCAGGTTTCAGTTGATGAGGATGTGGAGAAACCCAGGACTCAGTGTCTTCCCCACTCAGCGTTGCTCCCCACTGCCTGTGCCAGCTTTTGTAACTTGCTTAGCGACAAGCATTCAGAATTGCTGAGTTTCTTTTGGCATCAGCCACAAATCATGTTGTTATCTGATGGCTTCTCTCATCACTTAATCACACTGTACTACTGTCCTTTATAGTGCTAGTCAAAGTCCTTGGTTGATCCCTGACAGGAAAGACATGCCCTTCCCTCGCGAAAGTGAGTGGCCCATCTAAATTACAAAGATGATTTATGAGTGTGCAGCGCTTCTCATGTAAACAAAGTCCAAATTGCTTTCTCAGGTATTTGTTCTGCTCATGATGCATTTCAGGACCAGATTTTGCCAGTAAAATAAATGGCATGAGTCAGGCTGGATAGAATCTCATCCAGGTCTAATTAACTGTGTGACTCCCACTCGTGGCTTCAGTGATAGCAGAACTCCTCCATTAATTTTTCTTCAAATTAAAAAAGCATCTCTCCCTTTTTAATACAAAGCAGTGTATCATACAAGACCAAATACTTGCAGTTTCTGTTGTGCACATATCAACCAGCTTTGCTTGCTGTTGCAGCATGTGTCATTTCTAAGTTGATGTTACTTATTAAGTGTTAGGCGAAAACCTGGTTAAATAGCTTTTTGGTGCAGTTTGGAGTTGGGGGGTGGGTGTTTGTTGTTTGTTTGTGGTATTTGTTGTTTTGTTTTATTTTTCAAGAGCCTTTCCAATTTCACAGGCTGTTTTCTGGGGGTGCTAACATTTTGGCACAGCTATTTCTTTGGGACGTTCATGCTACAGCTGCTATGCCTTCAACTTTTTGACTTGTGATCTCTTTCTATTTGTAGTTTTCCTGTGGTCCCAGTTTCTGAGACTGCTGTAAAGTCGAGGGGAGTAACACCCTGACAGGCATATGCTTTTGTTCAGGCTGAAAAGGCCAGGGACAGACAGGATTGCATTGAGATCCACTTTAATAATATTGCTGTAAATGTAACATCGAAACATACCAATTTATGGGCAATTACTTAAATCCCATCTTCATATTTTTAAGCAGATCTAGACAGGTTTTTAAAACAAGTTTGTAATTTCCGATTATATTTAAACAGAATGTGTGAAGACCAGACTCCGTGTATCCAGTGTGAAATGTTTACTGTGGGAATGTGTTGAAAATACTAGCAGCTGAACTCCAGAATGCCTCAGGTGGGAGGCATCGTTCATGTTCTTTCTTCCAGGGAAAACCAACAAAGTGCAACTGTTGCCAATGTATCTTGTAGGTGTAATTCTTTGCATATTCATGCAGTTCTGACCATAAAATAGCATGTCTAGTTCAGCAGATGTCTCTCAACAGCAGTAAGCCACTTGTTTATTAAATGGGTCAATAAAATCAGGTCCTCAAAGTTTCAATAAAATGAGTAGTAACTCCACCTTCCACACACAGAAACTGCTTTAGGAAAATTCAGGTAACACCCTTCTCTCTGGGGCGTCTGGGGCACGTGCCATTTAACTTTTATGGACAGTGTATGGGAGCAGAATTCGTCACCTTGTTTATGGACTCACAGAGCTGAAGTACCACAGACCTTGCTGTTTTTGCATTTTACAGCATGATAACATGCAGCTCCTCTTCTGTATGGGAAAATCCATCTGTATTGCACTGTGCTGTCATGCCTGCAAGTACCAGCCCTTGGCAAGTGCTGCTCTAATTGTGGCCAGCTTGGTCCTGTAGGAGCCAGCAAAATCCTTGGCTTTAAGGAGAGCGTGTAAATAAGGTTATGGTGTTTATGGAGCCATCCATGCACTTGGCAAAAGGCATGCAACACATCCTGGCTTGGATTCCAGCAGCTGCAAAGTAGTCCAAGGTATCAAATAGGAACACAATAAATCAAGTTAAATTGCTGTGTGAAGGCAGTTAATTTTAATAGGGTTATACCCGGAACTAATTTGTTACATTCATTAATTGGTCTGTTGCAGTAGAGTGACAGCAAAGACCTTTTTTAAGAAGCTGTGGGTTTATTTGGTTTTAGCAGAGGAATAGAGCAGAGGAGGAGGAAATGACAAGTTTTACCAAAGGAAACAATGAGTAAATTTCGTCAGAAAAGTTACCCTGAAGATTCCAAGACAGCTAAAAATGTAAGGGAATATTTACAAAGCTAACTTGAGCCTGGAGAAGTTATCCCCCTGAGGTTGCTCAGCTGAGGGCTGCAGGGGGAAAGAGGAGAGCAGAGGACAGTTTGGGCAGCTCTTTCTGGTCTGGATCATTTCCTGAAGGAAACTTTCTCTCTGTGGGTGAAGGGGGTCAGAATCTGAATAATCTCTGCAGCACGGTAAACTCCTGAAATCTGTAAAAAATAGAAGATTACTGCTTTTTGCAGATGATGAGCTGGAGACAGAGTTCTTGTATGTACATGAGAACTTCAGGGTCAGGCCAGTGCTATGTGTGTTTGGTTTGAGTTCTCTCCTGAAAGGTCGATCCCGTGTTTTATTTAAATGGTGGTGTTCCAGTATATTACGTTCAAGCAGTTTCATTCAGAAAGAACAGAACACAGTGGTTCAGATGCCATCACGTTCCTGGGGTTCAATAGGATGGGAAGGTTTTAATTTTTTTTTTTCTAGAAGAGTAAATGTCTGTACTTTAATGGCATAGAAAAATGCTTTGTTTTCACTGTTGTAGAAAAAAAACTAGGGAGAACTTTATTTTTTAATAAACCTTTTTCTTGTGTGATTTGGATTGATGATTGCTTTGTGCTTAAATGGGAAGTCTGTGAGCTGACATTGGTCCAAAATTGCATTTGTGTGGCTTGTCCTTGCAATTCTGCAGCTGGGCATTTGTGTTGGTGGCAGATGCTTGTGACCTTGGGCATAAGGACAAGTAAGTAATTGTCTATTTGCTTTCAACCCAGGTAGGATAATGGATACATTCAAGCTTCCTTGTAGGGGGCGGATCTGTCACAGCAGTAGGTAGCAATTCTTGGCTTTCTAGAGATTTCCAGCACCCAAGACAGACTCTGGAATTGCCCACTGGCGCACAGATACACAAGATGGACGAGTGCAATAAACCATGGAGTTCAAAAATAAAAGCTATGTTGTAAAATCACATCTTTAGAGGGTGTTGCCTTTCAAGATCCAAGCTTAAATGGAAAAGGCTTGGATGGCTTACAAAATACTTGCATATAGGACACGAATTCAAGCATGAAACTTGAGACTCCGTGCCTGCCTTCCTTCAGTCGTCATCACTCCTGCGGCAGGTTGTGGTTTTGGCAGCTGGAGCCACCACCTGAGAGGGGCCCTGGAAGGTCTGTCCACCAAAATCATCTGAGAGATGGTAACTTGTGCCTGGGGGGAATGGAGTGGGTGTTCAGTGCAGTAGAAAAGTGCTGCCTTAAATCACCTTGGAGGTTGCAAGCAGATCTGTCAGAAAAGATGTACAATAGAAATGTCCAATGAAGCTCCTTACAGGATACAGGATGCCAGGTTACTTCACTGAGCCAATTCTGCCAAAAGGCTCTTTCTCCCACCTCAGTTTTTGCTAGCCCTGCCGAGCCTGAGGAAAGGGTTTGCTGTTGTGAGCATCTGCTAGCAATGGTAAGAGGTTTTGGGGGTAACAGAACAATTAACGTGGGAGCAGTATGCAGCAATAAAACAAATAGTAAAATAACCAAACCAGCCAAAACCAAAATGAAGACCGGCTCTTTGTTGTCTTTAAAAAATGTCAATTTGTAGCACAGTTGCTATGTACTTCTAAAACAACACTGGAGAGAAGCAACTGCTCACTTCCTGCAATGCCTCTTCCCAAGTTTTTTGTGTGGAGGTTTGGTTTTTTAAATGTGGCCACACGTAAGTGAGTAATGTGAAATCTGAATGGTGCAGAAGCCAGTAACTATCAGCTTGGGATCTTTTTTATTTTCCCTGTCCCAGTTAATGACACACCAACACTGGTGAAGTAATAGTGTAAATAATAATGTCAGACTGAAGAGGAAGGTAAAGTGTGCAGACTGGGAGGATGTTTTTGACTTGGCATATGCTAGTCAGCTGGCTGGTCTGGTTACTGGCCACAATTCAGGAGTTTAGAGCATTATACCTATGCACAGTGGCTTTCTGCTACATTGCTTCTGCAAAAGCCTTGTATTGCTGTTTCTGTGAGGTAAAGTACATGAATATCCTTCACCAGTTGCCACTTTTTGTGGGTTATTTCCTTGGCATACCTCACTTCAGACTGAAATGGGTGAAAGTTTTGTTGTCCTTTGTTGCTCTTCAACACACCCCAATTCCCAAATGTTTCCTACAGGACACCGCTAATTCAGCCCCCCGTTCTGGTTATTTTTGGAAATGTTTTCTTTCCTGTTTCATCCCCTAATTGTTGTTCAGTGCTGACATTATAAGGAGATATCTGTAAAATGGTGAGTAGCCAGAGTCAGATGTGGGCTGAGCTGCAGTCACATAATGGAAAAAAAGTGTATAAAAACTGGAACTTGGAATGAAAAACCACACACACCATGCAGCTGTATTGGAAAGATCATTGGGGGAGCTTCAATACTAAATGCTTCAACTCTCACACACTTTGACTGAGTTAAGTCAAACGCCGTCTGGGAGAGAGTGCACAGATGGAAACATTTTGCTGGGACTTGGCTTCTGTGACTCTCAGAAGCCTCTCCTCACACTAACACTTCCTTGTCAGTGTGCAAGGGATGGCACAGCCCCATTTACTGCCCTGCGATACCCCATATTGAAGTTTATGCTCGTCAGGACTTGCACATTTTATGATTTTACTGATTGTAGAGATCCCCATTAACTAAAATCCTGGTGGTAAATCGTTGTTGCCAAAGAAATGGCATGTTGTTTGCACCTAACAGACTCCAGCTGTTAAATCTCAGTGTATGTCCTGCTTTGTCTTGCGGACCCTTGGTTCAGCAGCTTTTCCTCCCAGAAGACTAGCAGCAGCCCTCAGAGGAGCCCTGGCCTCGTGTGCATCCGTGGGAAGGGAAACTTCAAAAAAAGCATGGGACAAACACTCTGGAACAGTAATACTACCTCCGAAGCATGTGTTCCAAGGCTTGAGCCTCCAGTGTTTCAGCGACAACTGTGTAAGTAACAGCACGGTAGATCTTGACGTGAAAGCCACTAACTCCCCAAAGGCCCCCGTTGGCTTTCCTTTCCTCTTCACCTCCACAGGAGGGAGAAATCAATGTGATTTGCCCAAGGCTGCGCTGCAGGCTTGGATTCTGATTGATGGGTCTGCCCCAGTAAAAGGAAATTGGAGTTCCTTATCACTCAGACAGTTTTGAATAGGTGTTGCCTTCACTCCACTCCTTGCTGTGCAGGGCAGTGACAGGTGACAATCAGGTAAGGCCTGTGTCATTAAGGGCCATGTTCAGGACACGGGTTGGTGACAGTGGGGTTGGGTGACAAAACGGGTTGTTTCCTACTTACTTGACACAGTAACTTAGAAGAGCAGCCCTTCTTTAGAGGCTTTGGATGGACTGTGCTGTCAGCCTCCCTGCACCCGAATGGTTGGTTGTGTTGGTGTCAGTGTCAGCCCACATGGTGCCTGCACACGGGGGTTCTCCTGAGCTGCTCTAAGGTGAGCTCACTGCGGTGGGTAACTGCACAGTAAATGCGTGAAATTCAGGAACTGTTCAGGGCTGCCTCTAATACAGGTCTTATGGCTGAAAGGAAAACATCAGCTCCCAAATGTGGGAGGAACAGGAGAGGGAAATATCCCTGGGTTGTCTGCTATTTGATTTAATTATGCTCTCCAATTGCGTAACCTGGATCCCGACGCCAGGCCACAGGAATGTGTTTTTGTGGGCTACTCCTGCCTAGTTACTATAAACACAGCCCATGCTCAGCAATGGGCTTTGTTGCAGCACCACTTGGTGGCAAGGCACCTAGTGCGGGCTACAGCTGACTCCTGGGAGCAGGGGTGAGAAATGATGGGTGCTGCGAGCACAGCAGAACACTTTCCTATGTGCAGACTCTGACTGAAGCATCAACATGAGTCCCTGCACCCCAGGGATAATCTCTGGTCCAGCAACTTCAATGGTTCCTTATCTCTGGTGCTGCAGAGGCAGCTTGCTGCTATCATGGCCTTCTGTGTAATACTCCATGCTCAGAGACTTCAAAAGAAAATCGGTAGAAGAGACATTTATTTCTTGAGTATAAATTTGACTGAGAAAAATGTCTTGTTAGGAACAAACATTCTTGCTTTGTGTATTATTAAGGCTTAATAGATGGCCTTTAAAGGTCCCTTTCAACCCAAACTATTCTATTAATAGACTAGTCTAGTGACCTTGTATCTCCATGAGCTGGCCTACAAGGAAGAGTACCAGAAATGTTTACCCTTTATTCCTGGGCAGCTGGGGTTGCAGAAATACAGATGGCATTTCTAGTGATGAGCTCCATAGCACACACTCCCTGATGCAGGTACCTACAACTGAATCTGCCCATGTCTGAGGAGCTTCTCATCTGGGGTCTTTGCTTCACACCAGTTTATGGACTATTTTCTTCAAGGAGCTACTTTGGAGGCTCCATTTTTTCCAGGGTAGCTGAATAATCCTCATTGAATAGTTTGCCTACTACGGGTACAGGTAAAATGGGACTAAATTAGAGAAGGGATGTTAAATCTGGTGACTTCTGAATGACAGTCTGGGTTCAAAAGTATCTGTCTTTTAGTTATAAGTGGAATGTTATCATTTTCCATTATTAAAATAAACCTGCATGTGGGGCAGAGCCTGGGATTCAAGACTGCAGCTGGTGCCATCCTTACTGTGAGAGGTTTTGATAGCTTCCTCTGCTGAAAAATATGGCCAAATTTAAAACATCTGCTTAGATTTATCATCACTTTCAGGGATTAATTTGCAATCCCGAGTTTGGCCAGACTTTAATACAGTGTCAGTTTGCAGGCTCTATACTGGCCAGAGCTGGTCCTTGTAGGAACACTGGAGCTCTTTCTGTGCATCCTGTGCGCAACAAAGGGGGCCTGGCAGTGCTGACAAGCTCAGTGTCCTGTGATCACCAAACAAATATTATGATGTTGGCCAGTGCCAAGTTTCAGGTGATTAGTCAGAGTGCTTTTGAGCTAGTCCAGCGTTTGAGAAGTCCACCCTTGCTTAGCTTAGCTGGAAGCACACTTGTTATAACACCATTAGAAAAACTGACTGGCTCAGACATTTAATAAAGGAAACTAATATAGAAGCCGAGGGTGGCTGGCTAGAGCACAGTTCCTCAGTAAATTGGGTGAGCAGTTATTTTCTCTCCTATTGTCATGTCTCATACAAAGCTCTTTGATGCTAGCTGGCTTTATCAGCATGTATTTGCTTTCATTTCTGAGTACCATTATTTCCCGGGGTCTTTTTTCTTTTAAGTATCACAAGTATTTCAGTTATATTCTTGTATTTACCTGCTAATATCAGAAATGCTTTGAGGCACCTGTGGTAACTGTAAAGCTTCTGCAATTGGTTTAAATTTATCTGACAAGAAAAAGTATGATTAACTTGTTTAACCACATCTCCTTTCCAAAGGCTACACAGCTGGTGTTTGTACTTACAGCCTCTAAGGGCTGTAAGTACAATTCCAGAGTTCCAGGAAGAAGTGTCGTTTACTTAGTGCTTAGCTTTGTTTCACGCATGCACACATCTGCGAAGTCCTGTGCTCCTATTTACGCTCAGCTTTTTAACAGAATTATGTAATGCTTGAGCTGTGTGCTGGTTTGAATGTCCTACATACTTCTAATGGCCTAGGACTTTTGTGCAGCAGAAGTTGTATTAGGAGTTAAGTATCTTGCCACATTCAAGTGCATCTCCTCACTTCCCTTCAGAAGTCTCAGCCACAAACAGGTTGCTGGTGTGCATGGCCCTGCAAAGCAGCACTTTGAGTAGATCCCAGGTGTCATTCTCACAACTAGCAAAGCATCTGGGGAAGCAGTAAAGCGCCTGGAGCAGTGGAAGAGGGTAAACGGTACTAACAAAACCGTAACATGTCTAATACAGCTACATTCAGGCTCCAGTTCTATAATTCTGTGGCTGAAGGTCATAGAATCCTAGAATGGTTTGCGTTGGAAGAGACATTCAAGATCATCAGAACAATCCCAGGCACAGCTACAAGTTGGGCAGAGGAGAGATTCAGAGCAGCCCTGAGGAGAAGGACTTGGGGGGGTTGGTTGATGAGAAAATGAACATGAGCCAGCTGCAGTGTGCTCTTGCAGCCCAGAAACCAACCGTATCCTGGGCTG
>JAOEHX010042937.1:5841-21089 GCA_025448015.1 Bolborhynchus lineola
AAGTGTGTTCTCTTCCTGGGCTTTGAAGAAAATAAGAGTTCTTTGTGTATACGCCTGGCTGTTTTCATGACGCTCTGCGCATTTTAGGTCGCTAAATACGTGCGGAAGTTGAGAGGCGACGAGCAGCGCATTGCAGGGCATAGAGTGCTCTCTGCTGGGCACTTAACGCCAATGCAAAAAGCCGGTTACCCGGCAGGAATACATACACACAGGAGAGGCTACGGAAACAAGTGAAAACACCTCCAGCGGTTGATTCAGTGGTAAAAATCTCACGCTATCAGCCTGCTATTCGATCACGCTACTTAAGACCATCTCATTTTTTATCCAACGCAACTGCAGATGCCATTACAGTCACAATGAACACAAAATTCACTGATTATCAAATCCAAAGAGAGTACAAGACCACTCTATGTGACTGCTTTTTCCCAGAATCTGCTGGTTTTGCTCAGAGTTGGACCTGTCTGTCTGAGCATCCTGACTGTGAAAGGGTTCCTGCTGGACCTGCAAGCAGAGCTGGCAGGCCACAGGGACTGCCATCCCAAACCATCTTTAAAGTCAGCCATGGAAAACCTGGAGAAAAACGCCACAGAGAAATCAGAGTACTTTGCTGATACACCATCCAGAAAGCTTTATAGTAACGCTTCTGGAACACCTAACAGATACACACTCACTTGAGTTTAAATACACTGACTTTCAACAGGGAAACAGTATTATTTTCATTTCATGACAGCTAAAGAAGAAGATGGACCAAGGCAGAGAGAGGTTATATGGAGCTTGTCCAAAATAACATGACAACACCTGAAACCAGGATCAAATAAGGGAAACAAAAGGGCATATTGCTTGGGTTCTGGAGAATGTATATACAGAACAGATGGGGTTATTTAGAAAGACATACTGACCTCTACACTGTTTGACTTAACAGGAAAAGCTGAAAAAATGCAAGAAATTAAAAAACTAAAGCTTACTTGGTGGAAGAGGCTCATCGATAGTTGGGTAGTGATGGTGCTCAGGCCTCAGAGAAGGAAGCTGGCTGACTGGCTGAGAATTATGGAGTAAAGGACAATCACCTACGGACAAGATATTCAAGACATTGACAGTCATTCACTGTTTTCACAATGTGGTTCAAAAAATGTGCTACTGCAAAACAAGTGATTTTGTAAATATGTTAGCCTGGTGTACTAGCAGCTCTGGTTATTCCTATTTTCAGGCACTATTTTAAAAACAACTCATATGCCCAAGTTATTAAAATAATGCAGTCGAGGCTCTGATCTGTGATTTGGGTCAATACTAAACTGTTATGGGCCAGATTCTGGACTCATAATGTAAGCGAGAGAAGAATCAGGCTTGATCTGTGAGAAATACTGTGCAGGTACAAGCTAACTTATGCTTCTGCTGAAATTGGCAGGAACACGCAAAAC
Organism: Bolborhynchus lineola; assembly: GCA_025448015.1. Classification (NCBI taxonomy): domain Eukaryota; kingdom Metazoa; phylum Chordata; class Aves; order Psittaciformes; family Psittacidae; genus Bolborhynchus; species Bolborhynchus lineola. The sequence goes on from JAOEHX010042937.1 coordinate 7,260, forward strand.
CCTGGTTCCAGCTTTTAATTCACCATATTAGTGGAATACGAGGCTAAAAGCTGCCCTGGATCGTTCTCTGCTTTTCTTAAAGATCCACGGCTAAGTGGGCTGGAACAGCAGGATCCTGCAGGCCCTGCAAAGCAGAAGACTATCCCCTTCTACAGGTAGTTTTCAAAACATGAAGAGTCCATCTTGGGTATAAGGAGGGAGAATGAGAGAAGGACCAGAAACAGGTAGGTAGACAGGAGGTAGAAGAGGAGGACAAAAGATAGTGAGATATAGTCAGGATCCAAGATAAAGAAGGAAGACCCGAGATATAGAAGAAGGAAAGAAGAAGAAGAGAGACACATAGTAGACAGTGCAGAGGAAGCTTTTAAATATCAACATTGTATATATGTCTATATATTCAAATATGAAATAAATGAAACCTAAACAAATGTCCAAACTCATGTTCTGTTGAAAGGAACAAGTAACTTAAGATCTAGTCAATGATTATAGAACCTTTCGGAAACTGAGAAGTTACTTTAGGGATGAAAAAGCATTCCTTATCTTAGACTGAACTGTGCGAATGAGGAACCTGCACATTAAAAACTTCACAGGTTCTAGAATTAAGATTCCTTCTTGATCTGCTCTTAAAAATCTTAGAAACCAGAATTATTTATCCCACTAGTGGGCACATTTGCATACTGTGTGGTAACAGCTTTTCACTATAACCTCCAGCTCAAGGTGGGCCCGTTAATACAACCTGAATTGCATATATTTAACATTTACATGCATCAGAAAGATGCAGCTTATGGAAAAAAAAAACATTTAGTGTTTCCAGCATCACCAGAACCATTCAGATAAGCCAAACTTGCTGTGTGCTGGCTGGTTTAGCTGTCTTTAATGTTAGAATCTTAATAACCTAAGAATGAGCATTTTGTTAAAGACCCAAACATACACCTATCAAATGTAAAAAAACCCCTTATTTACCAAAAACTATGGATTTTATATAAACAACCAACAGCTAGAAGTCAAAAGCCAATTTTGTATCAAACTGTAAAGAAATCTCACACCATCCAGAAGTGAGAAAAATCACTTAGACAAAAATACTCCCTCTTCTAGGTGCTCTGATGATACCGTGTGGCCTGCTAAATGTCTCCAGTAAACCACTTGTGTACAGACGTATCTCACAGCAGCATCTGCTGCATGTTTTGAACAGACAGCAGAGTTATGTAAGTTATTACTCAGTGCTAGAAGTCCATCTCTCATAGCCTTAAAAACTGTTCTGTTACTACAGGTGGTGCAGCACCAACTACCAGATCATCCATCTATGTTTCTTTACTTACCATAATTGACTCTCCCCTAGTCAAGATAGTTACGCCAAGCCAGCAGAAGCATGGTAGTATCAGTCACCTGGAGTGGATGGAGGTGACCACATCTATTGTATTTGTAACAGCTGCCAAGTCATGAAGCAATGTGCATGTTTACTGAAGCACCCCCGGTGGGACCAAAAGAGCGTTAAGAGCAGGGCTGCCCTTCAGCCATGCTCCTTCCCACTTAATCAAAGCAAAACCACCGTGAGCACTGCAGTGCCCTTTATACAAGCTCAAGGGGCACAATCTTGGAGCTGTTCCATATGAAGAAGATACCTTTTTCCCCCACGTCCCCTCTCAAAAGTACAAAACAGCCATCGATCTGTAAGTATGGTCACACACACACATACGCTCATGCCCCCTTAGTACACTTTCACATAAATGCTGTCCACACACAAAGACCCTCGTCTGCAAGGAGGGAAAACATGTTTCTACACCTCTGTGTACTTCTGAGAAGTTAATGCTCTTTTTCAGGCTAGATTCTGCTCTGCAGAGAAAAGGATTACCTAGACCCAGCTGCCTACAAGTCTTCACACAGCCCAGTGTGTAAGCCGCCCTTACACCTTTCTTCCTGCTGGGAAATACTGTGCATGTCTGTGGCAGTGGAAGGTGAGGTGAAATAAATTGGGAATGGAGAAGGAACAGGCGGAAGGATGCTTTAGTGGGGTTTCTCTGCGGTCCTCCAATATGTAATCCTTTTCCTGCAACTTTAATTTAGTGTCACTTACAGTGGGTGACAAATGACTTGGGGTCTGGGAATGCAAAGACTACCTCTTAACCTTGCTGCATGCTCCTCAGTTGCTAAGGCATTTGTTTCTTCAGCTGAAGCAAAATGATACACTAGCTGAAGACAGTGATCAAACCCACCCTTCATGCAACTCCATATGACATTAAATGAGTTACAAAAGGGAGCAATTCAATGGAATGGTTTGGAGGGACTGGAAAAAACAGTACCTAAATTATAAAGATTAAAAATTACTTCAAGTACGTTTTATATCTAGAGAAGGGTAAAGAGATGAGAACTTTGTTCAATATAGCTCAATTTTGGAAGTATCTAAGAAAAAAAACCCCTCTGTTGAGTTGCCCTATGGGCTGTGAAACCTGAGGTAGATTTGCTTGATACTTGAGGAACTGGAACAAATGGGGCTAGAAAACTGGGTTTGTAAGAGAAATACTTGCATTTCTCCATGCTTTTGACTGTGTGTGGCTACAAATCATACACAGAAACTGGCCCGGATCTTTAGCTGGTGTAAATCAGCATCTCTGCCCTTTGACAAGCACAAGCTGGTCCCCTTACTGACTATCAGAGACATGGCAGCACATCAGAATGTGAAATGGAACAATCCCAAGAAATAAGGAATGAGTTGGTGGATGTGGTAATTCTGATCTGCCACATAAATATGGTAGCTAATCTTGATTTTATAACGATGCATGTGTATCTACAGGAATCCATATACACAAATCCCCACCTGATTTATCTGGTATGGCTGGGGTTTTTAATGACAGGCTCAATTATCCAACCTTCCCTGATATCTGGCCCAGCTCACAGCCCCCAAATTTGTACAAAATAAACTGTGAGCAATCTGAGACCTTGATTATCTGGTGCCTTCTGTGACATCCAGATAATCAGGGTTGCTCAGCGCATTGATTCGCAGGATCTAACCTTCTCTTCTGCTGCTTGGACCTGCTATTGGGGTGTCTAGACTCTCTGTGGCTCTTTGTGGGTTCCCACCATGAGCTACTAGTTCATCTGGCCACTGGGAGGAGCCATCCACTTGCTCCCTGTCCAGCTCAGGGCTCTGCACTGAATCTGGCACTGACTCGAAAGCACTGTTCTCCTCCTCATCATCATCCTGTGAGGAAAAGACCGTGCTCTCAGAAATCTTTGCACTGTCGACAGAGGAGAAGCGGGTATGGCTGGAGAAGCGATTGTTACTGTCATAACAGGAGGTGCTGTAGCATGAAGTGCTGTAGCAGGAGGTACTGTAGCAGGAGGTGCTGTAGCAAGAGGGGCTGTAGCAAGAGGTGTCGCACGCCTCACACTCGTCACCATTGGGCCTGGAGCTCGACTCGCTCTCGCTTCCTGTCCTGGGGTGTTCCTCATCCAACAGCCCATCATTTAATTCAGAGAGTTGCTCATCCAAGGTCCCAGGAGGCACCGTGCTCTGGCTGAAGTTCTCTTCAGCCTCATTTTCCAGAGGCGGCTCTGCTGCCACTGTTTCACTCTCACTGACCACCTCCTTCTCCAGTGCCTCCTTGACTGTAGATTCCTCATCGTTCTCCCCAGCGTTGCCACCATCTTGCTCCTCTTCCCCATCGCTGCTCATCTGTGCTGAGGGCAGACTGTGGAGCAGGTTGTGGATCCGTATGTAGTGCGTGCGAGGGGTCTCTGGCTCACCACAAGCTGAAGCTATGACTGTTTCGAGTTCAGACACAGGCAGGGAGCATGGCCTGCTTTTCCTCTTTGCTGTGGTCCTCAGTTGCAGCTTGTTGTCTTCTTCCTCCTGGGCTGAAGCCCCTTCTTCGTGACTCTTCTCTAGGTCCTTGCCAGCATGCACATCTGCACTCACCTCATCAGTATCTAACGTTTCGATGCTTGTCAAGACTCCACCATCTCCCTGAGTACCAGGATCGACTTTGTTATTTTCCCTAACTTCAGTCTCAGGAGGAGACATGCAAGCCAACAGAGCCAGCTGATCCGTGAGGTCCGAAGCACTCAAAGAAGGCAGCGCTTCTCCTGGGATGGATTCCAAGGGCTCAGGAACTTGCACTGCATCAACCTCCCCATCTCCTGCTAGCTCTTCATTTAAGCTGTTCTGGTTGACTTCCCCAGGAGGTTTGACAGCCCCTGGGCTATCGACACTGTTCACACTGTATCCATTTAGCTGTTCTGGAGCTGTACTTTCTGAGGTCACTGTGTTGATGCATGGAGGCTCACCGAGGCTTTCCTCTGTGGGGTTGTTCACAGGGCTTTCCTGGAGTTCAGCTGGCTCAGGATCTGCACTAATGGAGACCTCTTCATCATCTGTATGAGACAGGAAAAGAAATTACTTACTCCTTTAACAAGAAGTGTTGACTGAACCAGAAGCTTGGCTGTGGGGGCACAGGAATCCACAGCAATCTGAGAAGATTAAAAAACATAAATTACAGTGTGAAATGAGTGGAAACTGAGAAACTATTAAGAAATGATAAATTTTTTGTTTTGCTAGGCAGTCTTTGTAGAGTGGATTTAACAATCAGGGGGCTTACTAATGATGATAATCTGTATGCAGCACCCTGCCTCCTTGCAACATAATTTAAAGGAAACAAGTTCTTGAAACTACTCTTTGAGCCAAACTGGCATTGGAGGGAATATCATGGGTATGACAATGAAGTCTTCCCTGAGGTTTTAATGAGGTTTTTCTTGTCATGCTGAAGCTGACAGTACACAACAGAGAATCTAAACTGGTTTTCACATCATCGAAATGCAGGAACTTTCCCCAAAACATCCTTTGATGTAATCCTCAACTGTGCTACCTCCTCCCAGAAACCAGACAACCTGAGGCCTTTCATGCCATCCAAAGTGTACCTGAGAGGGCACTAGCACAGAGACGCAAGGAGTCCCCAAGCAATGCTCTTGAGACATTAAAATGAAAGCCAAGGTTCAAACTTACACCATCATGACAGTGACTTCCTAATGACTACAAGAGAAAGGTAACCAAAACCAAACCAAAAGGGAGGGAAGGAGGGGAACATTGATCATTTTATTCAGTTTTTCATTAAAAATAATCAAAATAACAAAATTTCTGATAATCTTTACTGTTAAATTCTCTGCTTTTCTTTATGAAGTGCTGAAATGCAGATGACTACAAGTATCCATGTAAGTAGTTCACCAGGACAGGTAACTGAGAAGCAGATGATACTTTAGTTTGCCACCCACTTGTCTCACACTGATGTGGCAGAGTATTTGAAAGAGCCAAGAACACAGGGACATGAGACACCACTAGCTCTAAGCTAAGGGGAAACAGGGAAGTTGTGACTCACAATGCATCCTCTGATGGGGAACTTTATGCATTTTCCTTTGCTCATGAATGTACCTAAAGTCCCAGAGCAGCCAGGAATGAATTCAGATTTCTGAGGAGAAAGAATACAAAGCAAAAAAGATCTAGATAAATGGTAGGTTAAGACTGAGAATTACCTGGGTGGATGGAAGAAGTTATCTCAAATCGGAACTGCAGCTGGCCACTGACATGATCCGTAGGAAGCCTGCGACCCAGAGTGTAGCTTACAACTCTGTCCCTGCAAGAAAATAAATGCTGTCACAATAGACTATAACCTACCCAACATCTACTGTGCATAGATAAAGCTGCTGTGGCCTACAAAAACACACAGTGGTTTTCAAAGGCTATTCAACCCAGCCATGAGGGCATGTTGACTTGCATACGAGAGAAAGAATGGCAGAGAAGGAGAGGACAATGTCTTCATTTACAATGGAAGAGCTGAGTCAGTGACTAAGACAGGCTTCTGGGATACACAAACACATATGTATATACATAGAGAGAATGGTGGGAATGGAACTTCTGCAGTATGGGTATGAAAATATTGAAATGGGAAGCAAACAACTCCCACTTCTGCTATTGTAACAAGACTTCACTTTCCTGCTGATCTGACCATACCTATCCTCCTGTAGAACCTCACTTTTCTGTATTTCCTTCCCTTCATGATCTGCATAAAATTCAGCTTTCCTGTCCTTTCCTTTAGTATCCTGTACAGGACAGTCCCCACTAACCACCTTCTCTTTCCAAAATGGCTGAAAGACTGCTCTTCATCTCTTTCCACCCCTCTTACCTCTATGAAGCTGAAATATCAGGAGAACACCTTCCTGACAAGGTTGATCAATGACTCCATTCTGTCCTTGTGCAGGTCCCTCCCTTTGCCACACTTCATCCACCCCTCAGAACAGAATGAAACTATAGAAGAGATTAACTTCCCAGCTGCCCAAAATGAGGCTGAATCAATGTTTGCAAAGCATTTCTTGAGTGTAAAGGGTTCACTAAATATTTACACATCTTTGAAGAAACATAGTTCATTTCCAGTTGGGCCCAATTATTTCCTAGGATACAGTTTCACATGCATCAGAAACTCATGTAAATGAGACGATCACAAGTTTGTGCATAATCTTTTTGAACTTGTGTGTATAACTTCTCATTGAGCTTGCCTGAGATTTAAAAACCACTATGGTATTAAAACTAAGCCAGATCTAAATGCAGGTTGGAGGCACTGCTCTTGGCACAGTATATCATTAGATAGACAGTATTTACAATAAGGAAGTAAAATAGGAAGATATAATCAGAAGATGATGAGGAATCTTCTCATACAGAGGGAAGCCAATGATATCAGTTATAGGGCTCTACCTTCCCCAAGCTGTTCTTTTCCATCTGGTTTCTAAAAAGCTACTCTATCCTCCCTACATGAGAAACAGGGAGGAAGCTTAGTCCCTTCTGGTACGTTCAGCTGTCAATATCACAGCCAGTTTCTGAACCAGCTGTTCAGAAACACATCCAACAAGCTCAGCTTCCTGCTGTTCTGCTGAATTGAGATCCAATTTTCAGAATTACATTCTTGGAAACTGCATTGCGTATGCTCTCCTCAGGAGATGACTCTTTCTCTCCCCACTCCTCAAGGTCTGAACCTTACAAGTTTCAAACCAACTTTTTAGTTTTGAATACTACCTATCTTCCTCAAATTGGTTTGTGTTACTTTGGCAGCATACACCTTCCCAGGACTTTCATGCAAAGGGGAAGCAGGGCAGGGCTTGTGAGCTCAAGTGAAGTGATTATTCCTTGGTAGTAGGGTAGGGTCAGAAAGATTTATTAGTTACAACATGCCACAGTTTTGGGTTTTTTTTTAATAGCATTTCCACTTTCCAGAAATTAAAGGGAGGAGGAACAGATCTGGAACAATTTTAGCCCATAGGTAATTCCCTGAAACATGAAAACAACCTGTTGATAACATTAAAAAAATATTCATATTGAAAATATTGCACTCTCCAGATTCGCAGCCATAATAAGCAAAACAGTCTTCTTTGCTAAATGCCAGCTCTCACTTTTCCAAATGCAATGGATAAGGTTACAGAGGGAATTCTTTTTCTGGCCCGTAGTCCTATAAATTCTAATTAAGACCAACATCATTCATCAGATAACTGTCAGTCTTATAACTCCTCCTCAACATCATTATATCACTATAATGATACTTCACCAGGGACTTCAAAACAGTAACACACTTGTTAAACAACAGAGTAGCATAAGCAGCAAATTTACCCTATGGCATGTCTCTCCAAGAGGCGCTGAACTGGCATAGAGAGTTTTCCCAGGAAGCGCTTGATGATGGGTCGGCTCTTTGCAAATTTGTCTTTAACTTCTATTTCCAGGACATCCGTGGGCAGGGAGACAAAGCTGAATTGCTGCAATAAAGGAAGAGCACAGGACATGAAGCTGAAGGCTGGGCAAAACGGTACAGGGCTGCTCATGGCTGCTCATGGCTGAAGGACCTGTGTAAGCCTCTGGCTTTTTCACAGGACAGAAACAGTTCTTGTACCCGAAGGCATAGGCCTGCAAAATAAAAAGAGCTTGGCCTCAAAGCAGGCAGCTGAAAGCACCTACAGGGACTGTGTAATGCTATAGAAGCAGGCTTGGGGAATGCATGGATTTCATTTGTTCATGTCATGGTAGCATCCAAACACTTTGAACAAGGCTTGTCAATGGTAAGGACACTATACCTACAGAAATCTAATGAACTCTGCCCTAGCAATGGTCACTGATGTAAACATAATTGCACAGATTATGGGTTTTTTTTATTTCCTTTATTTCCCCTCCCTCCCCCCAAGATCTAAAAGCATTAAAAAGCTGCATGTAAGTACAACTGAACTGGCAGCCTGAAGAGATGGTTACTCAGCATTTCCCTCCAAGTGAATTTAGCCCTCTTTAAATTTGTCTGGCTATTTGTGGCACTTTGGCTGGGAGGCACACCTCAGCAATAGAGAAGCGAGGATCTAGTGAGGTAGAGGATCACAGTTTTCAGATACATCCCTCTGTTGCTCATCCCTGCCCCAACTCAAAAAGGGAAAACTCTGAAAATGCTATTTATGTGGACAAATCCCCTAGCCTGGTTTACAGCATGGTCCCACAAAGAGCTAAGCCAAAAGGTAAGACAGGGCACAGGCTACTAGAACAAACAATACATGGGAAGACAGGAATGGCACCATCTAAAACTGTTGCTTTGAAACATGTGTCCACCACCTCAGCCAATCTGGTTTTAAAAAGATCAATTTTTATTTGTTAGCAATGTCTCAACAAGCTTTTAGAGACCGTGTGCTTGCAAAGCTGAGGTAGGAACAAGGAGGGTGAAATTTTAGGTTGCAGGAGCAAGGAAATCCATGTGTACAGGTTCTAAACCTGGGAGGATTAGGGCACCTAGAGATGCTGGGATCTCCCCAAAGGGAAAGCAAAGCTCTCGTTAGTGAAAAGCAAATATATTAGATAACTTGGCCTTGTTATCTCCTAGACTGGCTCAATCCAGCAGAGACTGGGACCTGGTGACATAGGTCACAATCATTTTTCCAAACAGATTTGCTAGTACTAGTATATCATTATTCAAAGAAAGCACATCTCTGCTGTGGTGTGCAATAGTAGCAAAACTGTAAGATTGCTGTTCACCTCACAGAAAGGTCAGAATTGAACTGGAAGACAACTTCTGTAGTAAGTGAATACTGAGATGGACGAAAGGATTTTCTGGCTTTCCCGCTGCCGAAAACAATCTTCACAACAGAATCATGGTCTGTGTTATTGAGGTCTGGGTTAAGCCCTAAATGGCTTGCTCTGTTGAATCATGACCTAATTTTCAGAAATGCTCAGTTCAAACAGCTTCAAGTGAAACCAGTGAGTGGGATACTCTGTTAATCAGGCCCTGCAAAAATGCAAATCATCAGAGAAATACAATTTGAGTAACAGCAAAAGTGTTATTTAATACTTATTTTCTTCTATATCTTTGCAACAGGTTACCAAAGAAGATAAACCTAACAAAAGGGAGAACATCAATTCCCAATGTATACGGAAAGTTGCTTTATAAAAGTAAGTTGTATTACCATTACTGTTTCACCTGCTATAAACCCCTCTGATAACTGCCATTTCATGACACTTACAATGAAACCAGAAGGGAATTAACTTTTAACTGAACGAAAGTATTGTAACAGACAGCAATTTGCCATTTAATGAAGTCTCCTTTACTCTGCTGTTGACACCTCTACTGCAAAAAAGTCTCCGTGGGGTAAAGCATGCACACACAGAGGTGAAGGCTAAACTGTTCATAAGTGGAAAGTAAAATACAGGTTAATGACCTGCACCTTTCTATGTTATTAGTATTTTGTCTTGTACAGCTCTGAAGCAAATCAGAGCCTGCATGTGTGTTCGTTTCCACAGTATCAGGCAGAACCAAGCCTGACAGCTCTCTCCTTGCACAAGAAACACACTGATGTTTTCCAGAGTAATTATCAGCACCTGAGCAGTGAGTATGGATGCACGGAGCAAGGTGTTCTGGCATCAACCAAAGGAAATGTCATTTTTCCCTTGAATTGCAGTGCCTCTCACAGGTATAAACGCTGGGATACTCCATGCAATCTGTAAAATCAAACTGTGTTCTCATTTCAACACCTGACAACCACACTGCATGTGAGGTTACATGAGACTGCCCCGTGACCAGCCTCTTGTCCATGTTCACAGTTCCTAAATGGTTTTTCTGGGAGACTGCTCTGATGCATAAACCAGCAGCATTTTGGAAATGCAATTAAGCCATTAAAACCAGAAGCATTCTGCGCTGAAGCTCAAAAGTTTTGCCATTTGAAAACAACTACAGTTTGAGATTGAAAATGAACTTAGTGAAATAGGTTTGGAGACAGCTTGTAAAATAGTGATAATTTTACATAATTCAGTTTTCTGTTACCTAAGCACTTGCTCCTGCTGTTGCTCTCATGTAGTAATGGGCAAGATTGTTCTAAGGCAATCCCTGACTGTAGATGCCTCAGGCTCAGGCTATCCATGCTCAAAAGCCCAAAGGAATCTTTGTTTGCAGGACACACAGGCTTATGGCCCTTTGAAAGACGGATCCCAGCAGAACACCTCAGTTTGAGAACTCAGGAACTTTAAACACATTTTCAAAACCACTAATTGCTTCTGAAAACGCGCAGGCTCTTGGGGTATTCAAAGATGGGACTGTTGTCTTTGGATGCAGATGTAAACCTCCATCAAACCCACGTCTCCTTCTCTTCCTTCACCTTCTGTTCAGACAGCCACCAGCCCCCATAACTCAGCCATCAAACACTGGCTGCATTAACATTGTTCAAAGGGTTGGCCTTTACTACTCTATCTGGAAGAGAAAGGACCCTATGTTTCATGGTCATCTTCAATATAGTTATCATAACACTGTAGTCATATATCACTTCCTGGTTGCAGAGAAAAACAAGAATACAAGAACTCAAGCTCAAATGAGCTCAAATATCTTAACAAAACTTCCATTTTTTCTGGCAGTTGCTCCCTGAAGCTGGATTCTCTTATCTTCTGCAGCTAGCATTGGTTACTATGCATTTTCCTTCCCAATCTAAGACAGCAATCTGTAAGCTGTATATTTTCATTTAGGCTACAGCTCATTTGGGGGGCTTGTTCATTGGGTTTGGGTTTTTTTTTTTTTTGCCACAAAAATGTAAGTTCCTTCAATCACCACCATTATTGCAAACACTGCAAAACTGGTCAAGAACTTCCTGGAACCTGCTGGAATCCAAAGACATTGAAGTTTACAATGAGACTAACTGTAGAAGGGTGTACTGAAGTTTACATAAAAGGGCTTTTTCTTCTCAAAGTGAACGTGTAATTTCTGGGGCAGTTTTTGTACTGGGATGTTTCAAAAGCTTTAGCCTCTCCAGTTGTCCAGAGCTTCACCAAACTTGACAATGGCTACATGGATGTGGTTTGTGATTTCGTCTTTATTTGTACCTGAATACAAAAACACTCAAAGGAAGCAATGGATTTCAGCACATCCGCGAAGTCATCTACCAAAACAGCTATAGTTACATGGCTAAAGTCCCACCCAAGGAAAAGACTTTGTTTAATGACTGATTCTGTGTTTATTTGAACAGCAGAAAACAGGACAGATGGGAAAAACAATCCACAAGAATTTAAAGTGATGGCGAGAAGTTGATGTCTTTACTTGATCCCTAACTGAAATCCAAGTTAAATGCACTATATAAGGGGGTGGGGGGAGCTCTTTCAAGGTACAACTGGATCCAAAATTTATGTATGATCTACAGCAGGCAGCAGATGAACAGCTAAGAAATAATCTCTATTCTCTGATTAGCCCAAACCAGTAATTACCTACAATGCTAATTACCTACAATGCTGCATTAGTCACAGCACATTACCCTGCATATCACATCAACTACTGCTTGGTACAAAACGACTCTTAAAACTCGAGATGATACATGACACAGCACACTCCACTGAAGAGATGGCAGATTGCCTCAACAAAACTGCCGAGAAATTATCATTAGGAACAACCTGTTTCTCACAGGGTGCCTGGCCCTCAAAACAGTCTCAGATGCCATCTTGTCCATGTGATATATCCCCTTGTCTGATCTGTACCAGCTAGGGATGAGAGGGCTCCTCTTTATAGGTTAGATATAGATGAGTGGAGATCTTGGACACCCTCACAGTGAGGAGCACTACTAGAAGGATGAGGTGGTCAACCAGCTGCCTCTCTGATGTGGAAGAATTCCAGCCTGGAAGACCCTCAGATTTAAAGCTTTGAAAGAGAGTGCAGGGAAACTCTGAGTGCTGAGCTCCAGAGGAGAAGACCTTTTTATTTTCCTTTACAAATGTTTTAGGACCATCCAAGAAATGGTTATCTGTCAGGTGGATTCCTAAAAGGAAGCTGTATGCAGAAAGTCTGAACACAAGGAATGACTGAACATCCCTGATACACTGGATAAAAACAGCATGTGTCATGAGCAGTGGTAAGGAGGCCTTGTGGAAACTGATGTTTCCTGATCCTTGGAATACATTGGCCATGTCTGCAATGGGAAGACATGTGGTGCAATGTGAATGGATCCAGAGAGCAAAGCAGCTGGTGCTGTCCACCTGATTACCACATCCAGACATGTTGCAAGGGTTTTCCTATGAAGTAACTCCAGGCTGGTGCCTTGGGTTGAACTCCCATTATCATCTGAAAGGTGTCTGGTGCACTCCTGAAGCATATCTCTTGGCTTAGTTTTCACTGAGAGTAATTCAGTTCACACACTTTAAGACTGCTGAGTGGTGTCTTTAGTGGGTAGAGCAGGAGATCTGCCTTGAAACTGCTCTCTTGAACGGGATGAAGATAATATTGTAGATGGACCCACTGAATCATTAAGAACTATGATCTATAGAAGTTAGTGTTTGTATTATTTTCTCAGTATCTTCTTCAATTATTTTCTTTTCTGAATGTTTTTGCACCCCTCTGGAACTACGATAGACAGGAAATAGACTTGATCTAGAAGCAAAATCATTGCATCTCTCTACTGTTCCCACTTTATCCATTTGTCAATGGCTGTCCCATTTGTCAGAGTGGCAGGAGATCCAACAACTGCTTTAACCCTACACACCTAATGAAAAGATAGGAGTACTAGAACAGGAGACAGAGACTTTATTAATTCCGTACTAGGAGAATATCTGCATCATTATAGCACATCTTACTAGACACTGAAGAATCTGTACCAGACACAGCCTTAAAATGCCCCTGCCAAAGGAAAAGCTTTAGTTGCTATTTTCTCAGGCAATCAACAGGCCATAATTAATTATTACTACTTAATTATAAAAATACAGAGAAGGGAGGGAGAGGGAAGAGCAAGAGTGGAGAGAATCACATCAACATACTAAGTCTTCCTGGGCTAGCAGTGTACCAGTTCTGGCTATAGTTGGTAGTAAGTCATTAGGATTCTCCTCTCATTTACACAGATTTTATACAGCCACCTACTACAGATTCACTCTCACAAGGGACACTAATCAGAATCAAAGCTACCTAGATCCTGCTGACACATTTATTGTCTCACACCATCTCAGTGACCTAAATGTAAATCTGACTTTATGTTACTGCTGCCATCTTCAAGCAAGATCTGAAAACACTGTAGTAAACACCACTGAAGAAGTTTCAGACACTAATCTGCTTTTCAGTGCCTGTTTGCTTCCAGACACAATAATGGTTTTACAGACAGAGATGATTATGGAATTAGTGTGGAACTCTGTCTGGGGACAGGTGAGCAGTCGACAGAGAGTTTGTGGGTCAGGGTTAAAGGGAGAACAGCGATGAGAGACACTACTGTAGGGATCTGCTACAGACCTCCTGATCAAGTGGACTCGGTGGATGAAGCGCTCTATAGACAGATAGGAACAGCCTCATGCTCGCAGGCCCTTGTTCTCATGGG
>JAOEHX010042942.1:0-31989 GCA_025448015.1 Bolborhynchus lineola
GACCAAACATCACTAAGCCACAACTAAAAACATTGGTGTTATCAGCACTGTTCCCAGGCCGAAAGTCAAAAACACAGTGCTGCACTAGCTACCAAGAAGGAGAAAAAATGACTGCTACTGCTGAGCCCATGACACAGTCACTCATGGTTTATGTTGAGATCAGAAGCTATTTTGTCACTGGATAAACTGCAGGCAGCTGCCCAGGGGCATCTGACCAGTGCAAATACACCCAGTCAGGGTTGATAGAATAACAATGAAGTAAATGATTTAGATCATCCCCCAGTCTAAGGGGGTAAAAGTGCTTTTTTGCCCACTGTTTTTATTAATAAGGCATCACTGCTTCTGTTTCTTATTACTTTGTGTTCCTTTTTATATCACTTGAAAATTGAAAGGGCGCTTAAAGCAAGTGTCGATTGCTTTTATGCAGCCTTAATCATTCCTTTATGTGTTTAGAGAAAGGTAAAATGGCTGTGGTATAAATAAGAAAGCCTAAAGTGTGAAATTGAACTGGTAAAAGAAAAAAAGAAGTCCATATTTTATGGTCTTCACTGATGAAAAGCAATTGGTCAGGATATGAAACGTCTACATTTGGCAGAAGGCATATAATACAGTGGGGGTGGGGAAAGGGTGCCAAATTATCCCTCAGTTTTATTTGCTCACACCTTCTTGGTTAAGAATTGCCAGGACTACATTAGAGCCTGGAGGTCTGGACAAAAATGTCCCGAGACTCATCCATGAGGTACCTTACTGGGCACCAGGTGTTATTCTTGTTCAACAATTTGAGGCTTCCTTAGTCCAACCACAAGATGACATAGATAGACCAAAAACTTCCCTTTAAGGGGAGCTCATGAAGAAATACGAGTTACAACTCAGATGCAAATAAACCTTCTTAAAACTCAGCATCTTTCTCCCATACTGAGACCAAGATAGCCAAGATTTTGGCCCAGTCTTTTCATAGCCACCTTCTAAACTCCGAAAATAGGGCTTTCCAGTGGAAATACTAATGCAGAAAAAAACAACAACAGTGCAAATGAGGTTACAATAATACTGCTGAGTCCCATAAAGGAGAAGATGCTATGCAGGGGAGAGCATTCACATGGAGCTCATGCTTGGCATTGCATCCATCTCACTCTTTGCAGCCGATATTATTTTTCAATATTTCACACTAGCTGCAAAAAAATAACCTGGGGATCTCTCAGACTCTGTACCTGTTGTTTTGGTGGCTTTCCTCAACCTTCACAAAGACAGTGTGCACAGTCTTTTAATTATTATTTATTACCCTGTATGACAAGTAATAACAAGTTGTAATTTTTTGAGTTGAAGCAAATTTTAAATTCTATAAAACCAAGCTGATCTACACATATCAAAATGACACCTTGAGAAGTGAATATAATCTGTTGCAGAGTGTTTCTGGTATTGCTCAACTCTGAATGGGGGACTACAGAAGAGAATTAGAGAACATTCCAGGTTTCAAAATATCCTTTATTCCCATGATTAGCATTGATATAATACAGCATCAAGGATTTTGGTCACTTAGCATGAATAGAGCATGTTGACAGATGGAAGAAGTCTGTACTGTGCTAATGTTTACTTCAGCCTAGTACAGGAGGAGGGAATCACCTGATACTGATGGAAATGTACATACTACATAGCCATTACTGCAGTCTACATGTGTGGGATAAATTAGTCACAAAATAGCATTGAAGTCAAGCATTTAGCAAGATCAACAAAGTGATTGGACACTTATATAATGAAAAGCATCATCTACAGTTACATCAGGAAGTAATGGGGAAAATAAAATATGCCCAGGAGTTAGTTACTGAAAGGAAAAAACACGGCTTGTGATTTAAGTATAGTCTCTCCTCCAAGTAAAGCATAAGGAAAGAACTGCCCCTTTGGTCAACAATGTTCAATTAATGGCTTTCTGCAAATGTGCTGCCTAGTGCAAGGCACTGTCAAAGAATATAGGGATGTCTGGATCTAATGTGTCATACTGTTCCTATGCCATGATTATTGAACCTTTAAGGTGACAGTGTGGTCACAGAACTTACACTCTTCTGGGACAAAAGACAGCAATAATGTAAACTGTCTATTGTTTTAGTAATGTTGAACTATTTGCTGGAAGAGGAGCAGACCTAAAATGACCAATCAGGTTTTGGCTCAACACCTCCAGAAGAACACACCACACACAAGCATGCAGGATGAGGTAACAGGATTTGAAAATGGTTTTGGTCCTGATGCTTTGCAAGGACTGAAACAAAGGGCAGAAATGTGGTTTTCCAACCTCATATCATCAGAAGCTTGAAATCTCACAGTCTCAGCAAGGGTTAGAGCAGCTCTAGGGGCTGTTGCCATCTGACATAATTCCAACTGGTATGTGCAGTCCTATGATACCTGGGGCTAGAGACCTAGTTCTGCTCTGCTCTCAGCCACTTGCTCTGTGTGCAGTTGTGCATCAGGATAACATAATGTTACTTTAAGAACTTTTGAACTACATGAGTTCTTGCTTAACTTGCAGCACCTCCTCCTGAATGATCCTCCCATGCTGACTAAAATGTCATACGGACTCCACACTGGATATGAGCTGTTCCCCAGGCTTCTATGGTAGAAACCGCTGGGAATGCTTTGGCATTGTGATGGGGCTCTTCAGAAACCTTGATACATCTGAGTGAGGGGTGAACCTAGGTACCTAAGTTTCTAGTATTAGATCAAAAATATTGTTCGTGCTTAAAAGGAGGAGTGCCTTTACTGTGTTAGAGCACCTCATTCTTAGCACAAGTACAGAGGGACACAGTGGTAGCAGTTGACAGCAGCCAACTACACTTTTAATTGGAAAGGAACACTCTACTGTGAGAGGGGTTGTTTGGAGACCTGGTTTGGTCTATTAAAACCAAAGATATTGGTTTAATTTAGATGCTGGTTTTAACTGGATTGGGATATTAAAAAGCCAAAAATTCCCTTTCAGACAGAACAGTTACAATATGACCCAGTGTTATAAATCTGTACAACACAAATAGGCACCCCACGCATTACCTCTGTATGTCTAAATTTTGTGTAATCCCCACAGAGATGTTAGGTTTTATTTTTATGTATTTCTAAATTTCATTTTATTAAATTTCTTTTAATGTCAGATTTATTTGCCACAGAAATGAACAGAATAGTTATTATAGTCTTTCTCCTTTATAAAACAGTTAGTAGCTCTATCCTTTGCAAGGCATTTTGGGGTCTATTAGATTATAATCTCAAAGGTAATAAAAAAGTAATGGGAAAAGTTGAAGGAATTTAAGAATCACAACACAAATAGAAAACGAACCACAAACTCAACAAGATGAAGGCTTGAAGAAAAGCAATGCCTTTAAGGTTTTTTTCATTTTACTGTTAGAGAATCCATCTCAGGAATTTGGGAAAGTACACTTCACGGGGTTGCACAGAGAAAACACATTAACGACTACTATTTTTGGTCTAAGAAGCCTCATTATAACTGTCACTAATAAGTGGAAAATTTTCAGCATTCAAGGCTTTCCCTGTAAGAATACATCACTGAAAAAAATCCTTTTGTATTAAGTTCTCCTTTTAGTTCATATTTGTATCCTTCTAATGTTAACTTGCAATGTAAAGATGGGATTTTCAACAGTCTAAAAAATGTTAACTCCCTTTTTCCATTAATGTGTATCGTACCTCTAGACCTACAGGTGACTGACACTCACAGCCTTCATAAAAATAAATGCTGGTGGACACCTCTATTCTCATACTTTCAGTAGAAGAAAAGACTTTATATCTAGAAACATAAGTTAATATAACATAATGCTAACAAGTTTCAATGCTGTAAACTGAGAAACTAGACAATGTGCATGGGGGTTTATTTTCTATATGAAGCGCAGTTGTAGTTTGTAAGATTTTCCTTTTTTTAATGCTCAGATGCATCAGGTGGGATTTTTGTGTCCTTACATAAGTGTACATTTAGGTTTGTCCACTTCTGATTTGCCTTCAATTAATGGAAAGAAACAGACAATTCAGGGCATGATTAATCTTCAGTTTTTGATATCTTTCCCTGTGCACATTTCTCCAAATGAAAAAGTATGTGCACACCAAATACTTATTTGGTGCCAGGGTTCCAACACCTATGTTTGCTCAAATTCTTGAGGACAAATACTTACATTTGCATTTTCAATATTCAGAGTTAGAGTGCATACACATACTTTTGCATGCTAATGAGAGTACATAATATCATAAGTGAAAGTGAAATAAATTGGAAAACTAAAATACAGCAGATAAAACTATATCTACTGTTTATATGCAGCTCTTCTTTAGATATATCAGAGATTCCCTAAAATTAATAAGTTCTGTTACAGAAAATAATGCAGCTTCTGTATTCCTTGGTTCTGCATGAGCTGAATAACACTTCCTGATGCTCTGGATAAGCACATAATAGCTTAGTACTCATAGCAGTAACCACAACAGTAGGATTTTCAGCTACCCTATTTAGAGAAAATACAAAGATGCCTACAGAAGTTGCAATAGCACTTGTGGATTGCAACACAAGGTGTAAATTCACATAGACAACAATATTTTCAGATATGTAAGAGACAGCCAATGCCTGAGATATACATACTACCACAGTTAGTGGAGTGGGGAGGTGGAATTTACAGCCCACTCCTTCCTCCATAGATAATAAAGGGAAAGAAAATAATCCTGCAAGATACTTCCCGAGGAAGAAAAAGACCCTCTGAGAATTCCCTCTGAGGTGAAACACAGAATAACTCCATGGCTGTTTGCTTCCTCATAAATGTTCCACAACCTGTAAAAAGACCTAAGCAATGGAACTCAAATTTTCAGCATTAAGAACGCATATGTGCCAAACTTTTGCATTTAGCCAAATGCTGGAGCTGTTCAGCACTTCTGATTGGAGGACTGAGGGCATCATAGTTTAGTAAGGAGCAAAAAGAAGCCATCACCACCAAAGTCTGTTTGACTTCCTCAGCACGGTATATCTGTAAACAAAGATGGTGTAAGGTGCTCTGAAATTTTGGACTGCAAAAATTACTCTGGGTCTTCTATTAAGCATTTCTGCCTTTCAGAATGTGCATTTCAGTTATGCTTTGTGTATTCTAGTCTTTTTAAGGACAGGAAAGAATTGTGCTGTAATACAATCCTATAATAAATAATATGATATCGTAAATCTTGAAATTAGCAATACATTTGGAAAACATTAAGAACTTTGCAAGTGGCTACCCAGAGCGATTTTGGCATTTTTTTCTTCTTTTAAAGAATACACTAAAATTACAGATCTCTTGATTTCTAGAGAAGACCATATTTAGTGTATGTGTAGCAATACATGTGTTTTAAGGCAAAGGAAAAATGCTGTTATTTACATCCACTTGACCTCTTCAGGTTCACAACACATTTAGAAATGGGCAAAGGGAATAAATTTGTTGTCTGGCTGCTATATCTAAAGCCATGAGTCAACCAGCACTTACCTCTGTCTTCTGTGAGAATATATCTAGTTTGAAGAGCTAATAGATGGAAGCCCACAGGAGGTAAAATCCTAGATAGGGCAGTGTAAATGTAGCTTCAGGAGAATATGACAACCTCAAGACAGAGAACTGCAAATGGCTTTATCTTTGTTGTGGTTTAATCCCAGATGTCAACTAAGCACTACACAGTCACTTGCTCACTCCTGCCTTGTGAGATGGGGAGAGAATAAGAAGGGTAGGAATAAGAAAAATCATGGGTTGAGATAAGAACAGTTTAACAGATAAAACAAAAGCTGCACATGCAAGTAAAGCAAAACAAGGAATTAATTCACCACTTCCTATCACAGGTAGGTGTTCAGCCATACCCAGGATGGCACAGCTCCATCACATGTGATGGTTACCTGGGAATACAAAATTTCCTAACTGCTCCTTCTTCCCCCAGTTTTATGTGCTGAGCATGACATGTCATGGTGTGCGATATCCCTTGGGTCAGTTGGGGTCAGTTGTCCCATCTGTGTCCCCTCCCTACTTCTTGTGCACCCCCAGCCAGTCACTGATGGGGTGTGTGAGAGGCAGAAAAGTCCTCAACACTGTGTAAGCGCTGCTCAGCAATGACTAAAAGATCCCCATGTCATCAACACTGTCTAGAGCACAAATCAAAACATAACCCCATACAAACTATTATAAAGTAAATTAATTCTACGCAGCCAAAATTAGGATACTTTTCAATTTTGAATTTCCGCACATCTGCCAATATAGCTATAAACTTATCCTACAACATGTTCATGCTATTTGCATTTCAAGACATCTTACCCTCCAAGAACTGAAATGAACCCCCAAGGATTTGAGTATCATATGCTGTAATAAGAACTGATAACAAAATACAAGTAGTTGCACTAATTTCTAGGCCTTTTTCAGACTCACACATAATCCCATTTCTGTTGTAATATGATTTCATGACAAGTCCCTGTATTTTTGGCTGAATATACGAACTTGACTCTTTATGTCGTTTATTGTCAGGATAATCCTCTTAAAACCTTTTTTTTTTTTTTTTTTATAATCTCTGCAAGTGATTTTTTTTAAAAAAAGGATTATACATGTTTTATTGTTGCTATAATCTTCTTGAGCTTGAACATTTAATACCTTCCACTGAAATTTGTGGGCAGGTTCATGCAGAGAATCCCTGTATTTTGACTATATACAGGTGTTTTAGCAAAAAAAGTAACACCACTTTCAATATGTATAGTAAATAAATAGCAGCCAATTTTCTTCATTATGCTAGTAAACAGAACTTGATTCTAGCATACATCCTGTTTAATCTGTAAACAAAGATCATATCTTACCTAGATTTGAGCCTAGCCCTTATTTCCAGAGTTCAGTTTCTCTGGTTTGGCAGTTCTAGTCCTGCTCATACATCTTCTCTGTTTCTCGCTTATAACCCCTGACTTTCCCATTCCTGAAGATAATTTCACAATTTACCACATTTGCTCAGAGGGCCAAATTTAGCTCCAGAAAAGATCATGAGGGTACTGGCACTATTTCCTTGCACAAGAGCCGTAGCAGACTCCCGGTAGTACTGTTGATGGGTGCACACTTGATATGCTTAATCCTATTAGCCCCCTTTCCAATACTACCAGTGAGCTGTGCTGCTGGGATTTTTCAGTTTAGGGTTTATAGCAAGCCACAGACACAATCCTCATCAACTTGGCTTCTCATCAGGGATTTGTTCTACTGGTTCAGGCCCTCCACATACATGGTAGAAGGGAAAGAGTTCAGTCATGGATGCCTTGCAGCCCTGACCCATCCACACACCTTTTTAACACAGCATTTCTGTGTTCCTGCTTTCCTCAGGCATTGCCTTCTCAAGAAAGGCAGTCTTGCTGCTAGGCCATCTGCACTTCCACTGGCTGGGGACAAAAGCCCCTTAACAATTGCCATGGCGGGGTTATCTGATAGCCATTAAATGTAGTCCAGATTAGCAGAGCAAATACTTCTGAAACTACTTGATGTCTTTGCAATAAAAGACTGAACTGTGGCAAATCTGGAACTCAGCACTGGCGTTTTTATGTTAACACTCAGGTGCCATCTAAATGCCCTGGTCCTCAGTGCTGCAGTGCAGGGAAATGTCTGTGCTCTGAGGGAAGTGAGAAGCAGACAGCATCGCTGAGGGGCTCTAGTGATAATAGCCAAAGTAAGACATTCTGATTACATAAATGTATTGACTGTGTGTCAGTATGCATCTTGATCCTTTCAAAGGCAAGGAAGCATGGATGCTTTTAACAGTTCACAAGTAACTTTTCTCTTAAAGCTATCTTTTCTCATTAGCTGGAAGCAGAAAAATACATTTGTCACCTGGCAGAACAAATTCAAGAACACAGACATTTTCTTTCAGAAGAATCCCATGTTCTCTAGAAGCAAAGCTTCTGCATAACCCTTCTTGGGCTGTGGTACCCTCTATTCTGGTTAAGGACTGCATTGGGGGACTGTTGCACAGGGACATGGACTGTTACCTCAGAAGAGTGAAAATGAGCTCCTCCCTCCTCAGAATTAACATTCGAAGATCTCATCAGTTATATTTTTATCCAGGAATGTTGCTCAGCCTGGGGACCTTTGCTTTGGCTGCTGAGAGGTCGTACCACCCAAGTACATGGAAACATTATTAATGGATGTTTGGCTTATGCTTCATGTTACATCAGCCATCCACATTCAGTCTGGGATGACAGGCTAGAATTTCCCTCTCCTGTTCTCTGTCTGCTAAACAGCTCTGTTTATGGATTTTTTATCTGTGTTTTCCCACAAATCCTGAGAATTATGCTTTCCCTTTATTCCATCCATCCATTCTCATTCACATTTGCAGCTTTCTGAAAAGTAGTCTCAGGCTGAGATAGTGAAAGCAGACTGCAGAAGTTAGGTGCTTATATTCAAAAGAACCTTAATTCTTTTGGGTTTCCCTGAGGGACTTTGCCTCAGTTTTAAAACTCCTGAAAAAGCCAGGTGTATATAGATACACAGAGACCTGATCAACGATAAACGGTGGAGACATTATACCCTCTAGCGGCAGGAAAACAGGTCACTCAAAAGTCTGCTGCAGTAACCACCACTGTGTTTAGGGAAAAGCCTTCCAGGATGGAAGCTCACAACGGGCAACGAAGTAGATATTGAACCTGGCTTAAATTCTTGTGGGCCAGGTACCAGGCAGTGTTCCTTGTAACAGATTGGCATCTCAAGTATCAAGCAGCAAGACAAATGGAAAGACAAAAGAGTGCTAACAATCCAAATTTGTATATTTAACGGCACAGAGTCCCCATTATTGCTGGCTAGTCCAATACAACATAACCCAGGGGGATAAGGAACAGCAAAACCACTCTTTCTATTTTTTTTTTTCTTAGGTAGAGTGTCAGCCATTAACCCAGAATTACCACTACTTGTATGAAATAGCTCAGCCAAATATTAAACACTTTAAATGCTTGGTTTTTCACCAGCAATATACCCTGCAGGGTTAAAAAAAATCTGGAGGAAGGAGTGTATCCTAGGCTTAGGTATTATTAAAAATATAAACATAAAATATTTACTGAGAACAGGAAAGGTTTATTACCTCACATTTGAGATTACATCCCTTCAGGTAGTTTTGTTCTTTTACAACAGTTGCCTCAGCGAAGCAATGAGAAGGATAAGCATGTTTAATTCATGCCTGCTAATATATAGTAGGTTGCAGAAAGCAGCTCATGAATTTGCTTTTGAGAATCTGGTGTTTGGGGGTTGCTAAACTATTTGCTCAAGGGCAGGTTGACATTCCTGTGGCATGTGCTTTCTTGAATTCCACATAATGCACTTTTTTTCTTGCCTAAAACCAGAATTAATAAAAAGAAAAAAAGGAAAAAATCCAACTTTGAGAAATAATAATTGACAGTAAAAGGTAATAAATCTTAAACTGGATTCTGCTCTGTGACAAAGCATACATTGCTTCTAAGGTTTGGTAGTAACTTACCAGTGTTATAATCATTAGCTTAGAAACATGTATTATTTATTGCAAGGCTGATCCAAATCTCCATCCCATATTTAGCTTCCCCACTACAAGCAAGGTTACCTCATTTCAGTAATACTTGAGTCAGTTTTGCTGTCGTTACATGTTAGTCTGTTCATTTCACTTTAATGTCCTACAAGAATCAGTTAAGTCAACACTTTGCAATTAATTTGAACAGTCTGACTAATTTCTATTTTCCTCATTTCAGGGTTCCTATGAAGAAGGAGATTTACGAAAAGGTGATGGCCAGTTATGTTGTTTCTTCTGCTCTGACAGGAGTGAGAACACCTCAATAAGCTCTATAACCACAAGCACACCACTCTGCAATAATTATTGCACAGCCGCCCATGTATCAGCACTGACAAATAAAGAAACCAGTAATTTATAGATGGGATGTCATGATCTTGCTTTTCTCATTTAAAAGCAACATAGGCTGCATGGGTCTCCTCAGGTATAACTTTGTTTTCTTGTCAAGAGCCAGACTAGCTAACGTTTGCTTGTGCTGAAATGAAATGTAGAGTTTTTAAAGATATATTTTCCAAAGATGTGCTAATGGTCCAGCTCAGAGCACAGGCCCGCAAACTTTGGTCCTCTGAGGCAGGCCTAAGCTGCAGGCACACATCTGCATGCATCCCCCTGTGGCATCCCACCAGGGAGCCAAGCATTAAAACAGAGAAATAGACTCTTTGCTCAGCTGGCCTGCACAAACAGGGACTAAAAATATTCTTATCCTTGTTTCACTAGGACATAGTACATTACTACACTATATTAAATCAAGAGATCCTTTAAGGTTCCCTTTGAAAGAAAAACTAAGATGACTTTTCTTGTTATTAGACAAAAGAGATTCTGCCCAGTTTAGTCTCATGGCACAGACCCAGCAGGAATCAGGCTTCAGTACTCCTACTGTTTGTGAAACAGTTAATTTCACAGTTCATTTGGAAACCCTTGTTATGGATAATATTAATTATTCTTGTATAAACTGGTTCAAAATTCTGATTATTGTTCAAAAGGGATTATACACTGACCAAAGAATAACAAAGCTGAGAGCAAGAAGCAGGTCTGGCCATGTGTGTGGCGCATAAGGAGGTTAAAACAAATCCAGGCTTGGACAAGAAGTAGCGAAGTGACACTGAGGAAACAAAAATGCGTGAGGTAAAGAAGATTTCTGGAGAAGAGGAAAAGAAGAGAAAAAGATAGAGGACAGCCAGTGACAGGGTTGAGGGATGTGGAAATATGCAAGAGATGAGTGAAGTGACAGGATTGAACAGCGATAGAAACATAGGGATTAAGGTCTTTACAGATAAAAGTCAGCTGGGAGATAAGATGTTCCCAGAGTTCACATAAACTTGGTGTGACTTGATCTGACCACCTTCCTGCCTCCTCTGACCTCTTACCTCAGTGGTAAGTGATGTTCCTGTCTTTATCTCAACCAGTGAGTTTTTTCATCTGATTTCCTCCCCTTGTCATTTTGAAAAGGGCAGTGAGTAGCTGGGTAACTGTCTGTAGTCCAACCTTAACACATCACAGACAGGCAGAGCAACAGTTGAGCACACAACAACCCAGGTCTGTCACAGCTGTCAACCATCTTATACACGGTTCCTACATACACTTTGAGAGCAAGTCACTGCCAAACTAAGTCGGCAATACAGACAGAAAAATGTTTGATTCAAAGGACTCTGCCTATTTAAGTGTCCTTTTGAGCCCACGGTCTATCTCACAGTTGAGTAGTTTTTTCTAAGGAGCATTTGTCTTCCTGAGATAATGGTAATTGCTTAAATTCTCCGCACTAAACACTTTAATGAGAAGTTTGACTAGAAAATGAGAGTGATACTGTTCAAGGTACTTGGTGCCACAGCTTATAGACTGATGTAGGTGAAGACTTATGCTTCTTTTTCAACCTTTTCTTTCCTTCTCTTAGGGAAAAATATGTTCTCTGTTTTTCTCCAAGTATTTCACTGCATTCTCTATGGCATTTCAGAAATAATTGGTAGCAGTAACAGTAGATCTGTGAGACATTTTTGTGTCAGCACCAATTCCGCCCCCTCCCTCCACAATCAGTGAATCTGTTTTCTCTTCCAAGATCTTTTATTCCCTCAGAAACATTTGCTAAAATCTGTAATTTCTTTGTCTAGCTACTTTGACAATGAAATGCTGTTATTTTCAATATAAATAGAAGTTCCATACTGGTTGTTGAATTTTATGTAATGTTTTTACTCTGTACCCAGGCACTTTTTAATCTCTCGTTTCGTTTTCTCTCCCAGTTTTTTTCCTCTCTTTCTTTTTTTTTTTATTCAATGCAGAAATACTTGCAGAGTGAATTCACAACAGACATGATATTCTCTTCCAGATCAAACGCCCTTCAGTCTGTTAATGCTTTTGCATGGATCTAAAGGGCAGAAGGGCAAGGGGAGCCTAACCAACCCTTGCACAAGCACTAGGTATTATGGAGTCTTGCATTTCTTTGAAGTCTTTGTTCTAGTCCTGCTTAAGAGGGCAGAGAAGACCAGACATTCACACACACTCTCTTCCCATACAAGTAGAATGACATGTTGCAGAGCTCTGAGAGACTCAGTGCCAGCCACAGGAACAAGGCCACGTGGACTTTTCGATGGAGTAATGTCGCTGCTCACTGACAAGCCCACAGAGCTGTTCCCTAAAGGCAGTTACTACAGTACCCTCTATTTTTGCGTTTTTAGTGTGAGGTGATGGCTCTGTCTGTGTGAGTGAGTGGGAACCATTTGAACATGCATAGGAAATTATTCTCTTGGCTCTAGGGTAGTGGTTGAACAGGGTAAGTCCCAAAGGTTTGCATTTGTTTCTAATCAACAAAGTTTTCACTGTAACAAGAAACATAAGACACTCTCCTGCCATGGGCAAGGCTCATTATACGTAGAGGAGCTCACACACTGCTTTTGGGAAAACTGCTAAGAAAACAAGCAGAACAATGTTATACCTTGCTGGACAGTGTTAACATTTGACAGTGTAGTAAGTTACAAATGACTTTGAGATTCCTTCCCTAGAAACCTTCTGTAACAAATCGGATCGCAACAGCCCTAGAAATATATATTTTGCCTCTTCAAAAGAAAATTGTCAGTAAGAAAGCAACCATAAGAGGCACATGGTGCTTTCCGTATATCTCTCTTGTCTCTTCCTTACCACAATAATCGAATTTCCACCAATGCCACCTCAGCACGGAGAGAAGAAGTTTCCAAAAACAGATAAAAGGGACAGCAGATTCCAAGTTGTAACAAACGAAAGCCTGCTTAAAAGTCAGCTGGTTTTTACTGGGCGTAACCTAGACACTGGGATCCAGGGAAAGAACACCAAACTGAATTGATTCACCCCAGCCAAGGCATTCCCAAAGTCTGGCTGGAGCTGGAACAGCCCTGGCCTTCCATGGAGGGGTTTATCATTTTAGGAAAACAGATCAAGATCATTAACTTAATTTCGTGTTTTTTATTGAAATCAGTTCTGCACCATGGCCTTCAAGGCAAACGGATAGTGTTAAAAAAATTAAAAAGCAATGAAAGCAGTATGATACTGGATGAGAGTGAGGTTTATTAAGTATTAGAAAGAGAAAATGGTTTACTTCAAAATTTGCATGCAACATGGGAATCCATCTATCTTTCATTAACTTGCGCAGCTTTTTCCACTTGGAAATATTTTTTCCCCAGCTCTTTTTTGCTTCTTCCCCCACGCCCTGCTCTCTTCTCCTCCCTTCTAGTTTCCAGAGTTTCTTCTTCTCTTAGCTGCTTTTCTACATTTTAAACAGTGCTGAAAACTAGCCATGAGGTGCTACACAGAAGCATGATATTTAGGGACTATCAATGAACTTTATACGGAACTGATGGAAATACACCACATTAAAATAACAACTGTTTGTCCTCACCAAGATCTGTATACAGCCTTGTTTACAGATGGTTTAAATTGGCTTTCAATCACAGAGCCTTGTCTGTGTTTACAGCATAGGTCTGCTTTACCCACTGTTGAATATGCTACTGGTGCTATTGAGAGGTCTTCCTTGCATTCAGGTGGTAAAATATCTGGAAAAGAGTTCTCAACAAAACAGTATTTTTGACAGTATCCTTATCTCATGTGAGCTATATAAGAATGTACTTGAAGTTAGAAGATACTAAAGAATGGCATGCCCTGAAGAGGAATTGAAATGACTGGAAATATTTAACTAAGATGAACAAACACAATATTATAATCATTTGAAAATGAAAATTGTATGAGATATATATATTGCAAACTTCTGTTCATGATAGCCCGTAACACAATAATGGTGTGCATCTAATGGCATTTAAATGCAGGAAATTTAAAGCTATAAAATCTTTAATGTCATGTAAAGCATAAATACAGTGAGAAACAAGATTGAGAGAAGCCAAATATCTAATCAGAATCAGAGTGTTTGAATATTCATAGGCACATCCATAACCATTTGATAACAACAAAAGTGTGTCACATAGTACAGATCAAGATTTCTCCTGGTGTTGAAAGAAGAGGAGAGTCCTTCACCCTCACATCTACCTACTAGGTCTTTCTCAGAGACATCTGCCACATCTATGTCAAAATCTGTTTGCACAGCCCCTAGTTCTCACCTAGTATGTCAGCTTCTGCTTTCTTTGAAGCTGAGTGATCTTACAACTGAATGTGACCACTTAACACTCTTTTTCCATGCATATACTTGTATGTTTCTACTACTGTGCACTAAGAAAGCAAGGAGAAAAAAACTCAGGATTGTAAACTGGTATAAATAGTCTGATCTCAAGTGATGCCTGCTGAACTACATCTATTTGTTCCTACACATGGACAACATTCTCCATCAGTCAGTGCTGCCAGATTTCTTTCTTCATTTAAAAGTTATGAAAATATGTTCTAGGGAGGGTGTGTGGCGGTGTCGTTCATATGTGAAAGGGTAGTGACTAGAAGAAGGAGCAGTAGGGAGCCTATAGTTCTGAGAGAATAAATTGTGAATTTTCTTAGCTTCTGTGTTGCTACTACTGAACCATTTCAAATATACTGTTGGGTGTGCTGCTAGTGGGCATGTTTTGAGAGTGTGCTCAGATTAAAACAAAAGTCTTTAACCTCAAAAGCTATAACAGCAATTTGAAATCGCTGGACCTTTAACTTTCCAGGGAAGATGTACTGCAAGAAGTAGGATGCTTCAGAAGACAACAGTTCCCGATCTCCAGATGTTCAACTCCTTTTAAAACATATGCTTTGCTATATAGGAATCTGAGGGGGATGGAATCCTCCAGTTAGCTGTTATGTTGTTAAGACAAGGCTTGTAGGACTAAAATCAGGGGCGGGGGGGAAGATCTTCAAAAAGAAAAAAAAAAAGAAAAGGAAAAAAAGAAATCCCCCAAAGCAAAAGACAAAAAGCCAAAAAAAAAAAAAAAATCCCTTTTAAAGGAATTGTTCTATTAAATCATGTCAAACAAGGACTTTGCCAGACTCCACTCCCTTGCATTAACATAACTAGAATGATTCACTGAGTCAAAAGCTCAGAGGTTGCCAATAACCACTGTTATTTTGTAGACTTTTCAGATTCAGTAGGAAATAGCAAATTAAGGATCAGTTAAAGCTCTTATATACGCAAGCTCTGCATGATACAGGGCAGGGATCACATATGCTTGCAGTTGTGATGGCTTCAAAACATGCTGTAATGAAAGAGGTCTCAAATGGCTTGTGGAAAAAGACATTTCTTGTACCTGCATGTAACTCTCCCACAATGCTCCTACTGTAATTTTGATCTGGTTTTATCTTCCCACCTCCCAAAAAAAAAACCTTTCAGATTGCTGGTAACGCCAGTCACATATAGCTTGTGCCTTTCTAGTCTTTCCCTGAACCTAGAAATTAATAGGAGCAACAAGGGCAAAGGAAGGATCCTTTCAAAGCTTTTCCTATTTAATGCACCTGCATTTAGCTCAAAACACAAAGTCCTTCAGAAGCTGGTATAGAATCACAAAATAGTTTAGGCTGGAAAGACCTCAGGAAGTCCTGTGGCCCAGTCTCCTGATCAGGCCACAAGTAAATATTGAATTAAAGCAATTACTGTATCAAAAGTAAAATTCTTAATAACTTCAAGGAGGTAGACTTCATACCCACTCTGGAAACCTGTTCCAGTGTTTGGCCACCCTTACAAGATGGTTCTTTTATATAATCAGATTTTCTTTTGCTCTAACAAGCCTCTGGATTTAAGAAGGAAACAAATCCCTCTATTGTTTCCGCATGCCCTGTTGGAAAGACACTATGTAGACCTCACAGATTTTGCATACTATGTAAGACTTTTGTTTGGCTTAGTTTCACTTCATCTTGTTTGACTTCCTTTGCCTTCTCTACATTGCCAGTCTTGACTCCCCCCAGAGCTGTTTTCCTGTGAAAGACTTCAGAGCACTCCAGCCTTGGCTGCAAGGGCATAGCTGCATTAATAGTTGCTGGCTGTTCTCAGTCCTTTCCCCAAAGGAGCAGGAACCTCTTAGAGGATCAGCTGATTACCCTGCTGTTGGTATTGGGAATTTAGTAGGAATCTAGCAGTGGCCTGTCTGGCATCAGGGTTTATATAGTACACTAAGTTGTATGTGAAACCTCTGTAGACTGTTTCCTTTGTACCCTGCATTTATTGCGGCTCAATACAGAGGTGATGTTGTAGCCTTGGCATTATTAATTTAAGACACGCCACTCTTCATTAAAAATATTCGCAATGGTTCTAATACACACAAAACTACAAATTTCAGTTTTCCAAGATGCCAAATAGTAGGAATCTGTTGAATATATTTAATTAACACCAGCAAAAATAATTAATGCAGCAGAATAATGTGTTTTAATATGCACAGTTTGAATTTTTTACTGACCATTTAGCAATAGTTTAGATGGGCTGGATGTTCTGGCTTAGTATGCCATTCTAGACAGGGAAAAAGTCTCATCACTATTAACAGTGCTCAGAACAATATAAATCATGGAGGGATCCTCAAATTTGTTGATTCCTCCCTTCACTTGACAATATTGGATGCTCCAAAATACATCATCCTAACCAGACTTTACAAAAAAACACAGTGAGAAGATTCAGCCAATGCATGACCAACTGCTGTGAGATTCAATTTCTATTTTCTCCATTGAGGAAACCAAGCCTTTCACCTTCTTGGGATGTGCTGTAGCACATGCACATTAGACTTTGCTGCCTTTTCTGCTCCTTTCTTATGCTCTTAACTTTCCACACACATAAATACTCAAAGATTTGATCTTCGTTTCCAAACCACAAACCATAGAGTCATTGATACTTCTGTGAGAGAACTAGGAGGATTTGAGAACACTGAAAAAATAGCTCCTCAGGAGATTAACAGACTACAGTGATTTGTGCCTAGAGAAACTTTTTTGGTTTTGGCTCCTATCTTCACACAGTGCATGCTGGAGAAGTTTTGTCATTACATAAAAATAATAACAGCAACAACAAGAATAAAGTACTTACGAATGGATAATTAAAACTTTCTTTATTGAGATGATGAGTAGAGCTCCTCTAGCTCTATGGGAGATGCTCACAATGCCAAGAGTTAAAATACATTTTCTTTATGGGCACGTAGGACAAGGAGATGAATCTGAACTGATGAACTGGCTTAGTCACCTTATTTTCTTTCCCTCCTAGATGAATCCACGAACTCAGTCCTTCTTCTTTCTTGTGGTCCACTGTACAATGACCTGACATGACAGTAAGGAATATGGTGCTTTTGCACCTAGAATGCAGGATAAGAAAACAAAAAGTTTAGACAAAGACATTTCTGTTGGGGCTGGGGGAATGAGGGACAGAAGATGGTTTGGAATGGCTCTCAAACATTCAAGTACTCATGTGTGACAAACTATTTCTTAGTTAAATCATGCAAAAGATTTCTCAGTTAAATCATATGAGGTTTTTTTTCAGGAAGTTAGCTCTTATTTCCTCAAATAAAGGTCTTAAATCAACTATTTAGATTCTATTTTGTGTAATAAGAAAGATAATTAATGACTGTACATACATATGCATGCATGTGTACATCTGTCCACATATTCTTAGAATTCATAGAAAATAAATAGAACAACTTCCTGATCTGGAAGTCAACCTAGGAGTTCTCTGGGGGAAAAACTCAACTCATCACACTGCTTGCATAACAAAAGAAATCCAAGGCATGTGTCTATCTTTACAGGAAAGGTGTACATAAAGCAGAAAGATGTCACATTTTTACTAATAGAGTCCATCTGAAATGCAGCAAGCAGCAGTAACCACCGTGTGACATGTTTCATCACTGAAAACAGCACTGGAGTAGATCCTGAAACCAAGGGATGGATGACTACCAACTTGAAGAGGTCTGGAAGCTTGTCTTAAACTTAGAAAAAAGTTTTAAAATGGAACTGCAGAGTTTGTTTAACTGCTATGGTGACCAAAAAAATCCAAATCACCAACTTTTTTTTATAGGAGTTTAATTTCATTCCATTCTTAAACCCACTATTATTAGCCCATTTTGAAACTCTCTTTTCTTACTTTTGATGTGTTACAAAAATGCGGTCTTTATGACAGCAATTTTTACCCTTTCTGTAATAAAAAAGTACTTCCTCAAAACAGTTGCTTGCAGTTTGTAAAAATTTAGAATTCATATTTTTATTTCATTTGGGATGTGAAAACTACTTTGAGACCACTACTGAATGGTGAGCCTAAATCTGCTCCTAAGTTGCTAAGCGCTCAAATTGAATTTCTCTAGCATTATTCAAAGGCAGCTGAAATCATAAACTTCAAATATGACCCATTTATCAGTCTTGCATATCAAGCCAAATCTGAGAATATATATCAAATAATTTTGAAAGCTTATAATTTTATAGTTTATTTTCAAAATACATATTTAATTTTTTTTCTTAACTCTTAACACAATGGGGATAACTACTCTATTGTCATTGCTAGACTGTAAATTGTAGAACATGAGGACCCTGTGTTCAAACACCAAGCAAGAATTTAGTATATCTTATTGACAAATCTAATCAACCTGGTGAACAAAAGAAAAAAATCAAATCACAGATTATGTAAGGTTATCAACAAATAGCAGAAATAAATATGTTTGCATTAAGGATGTGTATATGTCTACCAGTTTCTCAGGCAATACATTTCCAGTCTAGAGAGTCTTTAATAAAACTTCCATGGTTCTGATTTTGTAGGATCTACAGCTTATATTGGAATAGCTGAAAAACCTTCTTCTCAAAAAAGTATGAGGACTGTTTTTTAATTTATATTTCTATTTAAGTAGCAATAATAATTATTATTTTGAAGTGCCTGATATTCTAACTATGTGGCAAAGAAACAAATTTTAAGAAGTACATCCCACCACTACTGATTTTTTAAGAGAAAGCCAGTAGAAAAATGGGAAAAATATCAACATTGGACCAAACAAATCTTAGTAGGGTACTCCAGATGAGAACTGTGTACTTATTCAGTTTTATTTAGAATAGCAGCTCTGAACTTAAAAGTCTGTTATTTTGGAACAGCTCTAGTTTTAGCACTAACTTAAGAAAAAAGCCAACAGTTGCACTGTTGCATTTTTCCCCTTACACATGTTAATTAAGGTGCATTTAACTCACATCCCCAAGACCTACTCCCTCCATTACGAAGCTAGTAGTAATCTTTTTAGAAAGCAGAAGAGATTTCTGTGCCTTCAAGATGAGGGGAATTGACATGACTGATAGCAATCAGTTATTCACCCCGTGTGAGAAAATTGGTAACAGAATAGCAAGTTAATGAAGAATTAGGTGTTAGATATGGGATCTGGGAAAAATTTATTCAGAGATTATTTAAAACATGCTACATCTTTCTTCTGGCAGTAAAATCACCACCTGAGTTGAAGGGACATCAACAGAGAGTCTAAACACATCTCCCTCCTGCCAACTTTTCACTCAATGATTCCCATCAAGTCAGCACAAAAATATGCCACTGCACATGGATCTCGTTCAGTTTCTAAAATAAATAAACATGCAATCAAATGTCTTAATCATATCAAATACTGCAGAGTGAAATCACACCTGCTCATGCAAGCAGTATTTTACAGAAGGTCCTCCAAGATGAGGGGGATTCAGGTTTTGTGGCAGCCCAGTTGTGGCTTCAAGCTCCTCTTTGGTTGCTGGGGCAGGACTGAGGGCTCAGGTAAAGACTCTACATGTGTGTTTGTCCTCCTAGTGTCTTACACACCTCTTAAATTTATTCTGGCTTTGCGCTGAGTTTCCCAAATGTAGGCTCCCAAGACTAAGCCTCTGAGCTGAAGTCATCTTCTTAATCAGTAGTAAATGTTTTCAGAAGGAGATTATCACCCAGGGAGCCTCATATTCAATGTGTATAGTCCACGTACATTTTACTGGGCACACAAAACTTGAAGTCCCCAGAAGTGTAGTCTCCTAGAGTCTGTAGGCTCCTGTTCTCCTTTAAAGTATAAATTTTACCCACATTTTTCTTTATCTCACATTAGAACATGGATGAAAACTAAGGTTCAGAAATCTGGCAAGGAATAGAACAACTTCTAAAAGCAAAGATCTGGATACCTTCTGGTGCCTGAGGGCTAAATCCTGGTGGTGTTGTGTCCAGCACGCAATTTCTGTTTCTAGGAGACAGCTCCTATCCTCTCCCTAAACAAAGAGGTGTAAATTCCCAAAGACAAATTCCCAGAGTCTGGGATCCAACCAGAAGACAGACAAGCAGAAAATAATCTGTCAAGACGCTTGGCATAGCATAACACATGAGCACAGGAGCAAAATTCTCCCCTCTTTGGCATATGTCTTTACTCATCAAGAGGTAAAAAAAAAAAGAAAGATATTTCCAATGACTCATACAGAATTTCTCTTAGCTAAGGGCTACCTGTTGCCTTGTCATTCTCAAGCCTTCTTTAGGTAAAGATAGAGACAACCCAGAGATGTACAAAACAGTTCTTCTGAGGAGCATGGGTAGAAAAGCTGTGTGCTAGTTCCAGCATTTCAACCACATTTGTCAACAAAACAGTGAGCTCCCCTCTACATTTATCATATGAGCTGTATATGTTAGCCATGACAGTATGAAGGGAACAGGAACATAAAGTTTTATCATTGTTTTCTCCAATCTTCCTTTACTAGAACAAATCCCTGTATTCTCAGGGATTAGGGTCAGGAAAGCTCTGTTGAGCTCTCAGCCACACTGCTGCTGGTCTTTTACACTAAGGCATAGAATATAGGGTAAAAAGAATTTTTTTGGCCCAAATCAGAGATTAGACATTAAATGGCTCGGAGTGCCATAAGCCAAATATGCTGAAGTGCCTGATGAACAGTTCCTGTGGGTGCTGCTCTTGGGCCAGGCAAATCACTGTCCTGACTATCCTGGAGCCTGTAAGTTTCTGTGTAAGAAGCAAATGGAGAGACAGTAGGCGAGGAATTGTACGTTAGACTTTCTTCATCATGCCTGAAATCGTGTGAAGTTCATTAGGGAAATGAGGTTTGGGGCTTTGTTTCTGTTTTTTTTCTCTTCCCAAATCACAAAGTGACACAATTAGCTGTTTGCTACACAGCCATTGCCTACAGCTAAAGCCTTCTTGGAAGAGAACATTCTGTATGGCAGTCAAATACAGCTTTGTTTAAATTCCCAGTTCATCTCTGTGCAGTGTGTTAGTTAATTGTGTTTTGCAAGTGGCAATTTATAGTTGGAGACAACATACTTTTTCCTAAACAGAAGTCACCCACTCTCAAGGCAATGCATTCTGATACAACTCTTATATTCAGCCCTTATGGTCTATCCTCAATGGTTAGTCTTGATTATATCAAGCTTTTTTTGTAGAAGTTCCAGTTTCCTGAAACAGAAATTTCTCCTCAGCAGAAGAGACAGTGTAGCAGCACAAGCTTGGAATGCGAAAGCCAGAGAAAATAACCTGTGCCTGGCAGTTACACCAAAGAACCTCTTTTTTTGTGCTCATTACCCATTAATCTTGTCACATTTTAACTGTGAGAATCATGTGGGGATGTGGGTGTGATAGTCCCAAATGGAGGACAAGTAAGACCATAATATCCTGAGATATTGCGTCCTAAATCACAGCTTGGGTACGTGTCTGAAAGTAAAAGGATTAAATCATAGGAGGTCTAAGGAGCATCTGGATGAGTATATTCTCTGTGTTTGTTGGCCCATTGGAAAGAGTGAGTATGCCAGAGTCAAACTGCAATAGATCCAACTGAAGAACAGAACTAATTTAACTTTATGAGATATAGCCTGTGCTTGGAATGAAACAGCTCAGCTGAAAGGAGGCTTTCCATAAAGCAGAAAGCAAATCAGATAAGCCTTGAAATTCTGTTATCCAAAGTATTATTTCTCCCTTATTCATGCTAAGAACTAACAGCCAGCTCTGATCTCTTCCTTCTACTCCATGAGATGTCATCATGTCTCTTTTGCCAGACAGACCCCTAACTAACCCTGCTTCTAGTTCCTAAAAATCCATAAATGTTCAATGGAAATAGGGCAGAAATCCATACCCTCCCTCTCCTAACTGAGTGCCCTTACCTCTAGCATAAGAGGTCACTTTTTTTCTCCTTCTTCTGAAGAACAGAGCAGCCTCAGCGATAAAGCTCATGCAAGATTAAGTAGCAATTATGACATCCACCAGGGTATCAGGGATTCACCCAGAAGGCCATTGGAGTTAAGTCTCACACATTCTTGATGAGTGCCCTAAATTCAAATTTCTCCAAATGGAAAGCTGGCACCAGAGCTTCAGCGATCAAATTGCAGGTGAAAATTTAGGCATCTTCGAAAAGTAGCAGAAGATGAAGTGGGGTCATAACAGCTCAAGTTTTAGACCTGGCTGCTTATATGTGGTGTTTAGCACATACGTTGGAGGACTTGGTTGTCCAATCTATTTATTTGCATGTGTGGACGGGGGTGATGTTGCATATGCAGATGCTTCAGCTTTTTTCTGTTAAGTGAATACTCTACACAACTGTTGCCCTGATGCCCTGCTAACCCAAAGAGAT
This sequence comes from Bolborhynchus lineola, assembly GCA_025448015.1. Taxonomy (NCBI): domain Eukaryota; kingdom Metazoa; phylum Chordata; class Aves; order Psittaciformes; family Psittacidae; genus Bolborhynchus; species Bolborhynchus lineola. The sequence continues at coordinate 22,489 of JAOEHX010042942.1, forward strand.
GTTGAAGTAAAAATTCATGGAGGAGCAGGAGGCACTCAAATGCTTAGCAATAAATTGAAGAATAGGAAGAGTAAAGGCAGCTGAGTAATAGGTGCTCCTGATTATCTTTAGATTGGTGAGGGTGATAGGCAATCCATGCTCTCTCAGCCCCTCATCTGGCACCAATGGCCATGGAGGAGAGGCAGGGGTAAGAATCATAGAAAATCATAGGATACCAGGTTGGAAGTGACCTCAAAAATCATCAGGTTGAACCTTTCTTAGACAAGATGGCCCAGCACCTTGTCCAGCTGACTCTTTAAAGTATCCAAAGAAGTGTCCCCCGTCATGTCTTCCCTGCTATTGGCTGAATAGTGGTATATGTTTTTCATTCTAACTTACTGTAAGTGGGAACAAAGGTGTGATGCATGGGTGCTAGCTTTGTTCTTAACCCTTGAAAAAACAACAGTGTCTGTCAGTAGGGCACATAATTCACTCTTGGGAGGGCAAAGGGAGGAAGAAGGAAAGAAGGACCATGGCCACACACTTTGGTTATGTGCATCTCAACTGGGAACACCATGCCCTCCCTCAGTGTAGTTTCAACATTCAGCACTTTAAGTCATCATTGCTTCTCAGACATTTTCTTCTTTCATTACCTGCTTTGCAAACCCTTTAGTATGCTTTCAATGATGAAGTTCTCCCTTATGAGCTAGGGTATTGTTTCTAGAAAAGAGTGGGGGTTTCTTAAGATAGCCCTGTGATAAAAAAGTATATCACATATTTCTGCAATTCCTCATGCATCTCTGATGAACTCACCTGTCTCATGCTCACTAATCCATCTCCCTAGGGCTGCTTTCAGCATGCCAGCCCTCTGGGAAGTTTTCTGCAGCTACCATATGTGGAAAAAAAAGAAATAATTTACCTCTAAAATGTTCTCTCTTTTTTCCTCTCAGTGTAAAGCTTACCCAAAATGCAGCAGTGGCCATTCATCACATGTTGATGACAAGGACAAAAGCTTTATCTGACAGAGCTCAAACGACAAGCAAGGAAGAATGACATACATAATTTGCTTCCAGTCCTGGGCACACCCAAGAAGTTAGTTCTTAAAACTGAAATATGTTTAGGTCTCTATTTTTTTTTTCTTTTTGCATCTTACTGAACTCCAAAAAACTGACTTCGTAAAAATTAAATAAGTTTCTAAGCCCTATAAAACCTTAGGTATATAGCGTTACTGATGCAACTAAAAGAAGCAATTGTAATGTAAGAAATCCAATTATATGAATACGGGTGGATGTATTCAAAACTACAGCATTTCTAAGCAACATTTTCTGGTAACTTTCCAGCTAAATATTGAATATTTTTTGATAAATTAAACATAAATGAGCTAATGCCCTCTCTTTAAACTTTCTGATTAACGACCAGCTAACATGACAGCCATATCCAACTTATCAGGACAATCTTTCTTATGGATCACCATGCCAATTGTCTTTTTACAGGTAAGTGACAACTGTAAGCCTTTAACATTGAAATAAACTCTTTCTTCAATTTCAGGGCATAAAATTAACATAATATGGATCATAGCCTAACACCAAATTCTCATTTTCTTTAAGATTTTATATTACACTCTAAAATTTTATTTGTATCATAGTTGGTTAAGCATCATATTGACAGTCAATAAAAGTCAAAGATGTAATACCTAAAGGCATTTATTCACATGAGTATTGTGGACCCATATTGGTAACCTCCTTGGAAGAAAATTGGCAGCTCCTCTGAGCAATAATTTGCACAGGAGACATATTTGTCCTTGAGGTTTTGGTCTGTCATGACACAATGATTTAGCTTGACAGGTCTCACTCTTGTCACGCTGTCACTATCTTTAAATAAAAATTAGCACTGGCTAGTGCAGAGAAAGAAAATAATGTAGAGAACAGACCACATTTGTGAGGATTCAGTTTCACAAAAAAAAGAAAGAACATGTTGGGGCTACTGTGATGAAAGATTTCCTTGTGCACTATGTCCTGCTTCAAGGACAATGAGCACTTAAGTGACATCTACAATCTCAGATTCTTAATCCAACTGAATACTTGCTGTTTTTCAACAACTGAAGATCATTAACAGGGTAGAGAAATTCTCTTTGGTGTCTTCCTTTGTGTCTTCCCCAATGTCTTTTTGCCCATTATATGTGAAAAAACATCTTCAAAGCAAGTAAGAAACCTGAGTTTCTTTTGGTTCCTCCTCATCTCTGCCTTTTATGTCAAGGCTGAAAAAGTTCAAATAAAATTTAGCTAACGTTTGAATCTGTGAATCAATACTTAGGTTTTCTATCTTGATAAAAATGTGCTTTCTTTCACATACTGATGAATTCCTGCTCTAGTTTATGTATTCCCTAAATCAGTCTAAATTACAATCTCTGCTTTCCTGATAAACCTTTCAATCCTCTATCTGTTAGAAAGCTTTCAAATGCATTGCAAAATGTCCTGGGTTCAGCACTGAATTTTTGTTTCTCCATGTATGCTAGGTAGAAATAGACACCAAGATAGCATTTCTTGAGATGTGGCGCTAATATGATAAGGACAATGACCTTAAAAGCAGCCACAAATGACAGATGAGAGATAATGTGATTTTAGGAGCTTCTTGAAATTTTGTAACTTGGTATAATGTCATGAATTTCAATAGCACAAACAATCAGATTCAGTAATAGCATTGGTAAATAAAATAAATATTAAAGATACACTACATTTAGTAGTATTGAGTTTGCAAGTGTAGCTATTACAACAGCACTCATATTTGCCAGTCAAAACCATGTTTGTGCTGGAAAGGCAGAGAATGAGAGAAAATCCATGATTCAAAGAAATTCCAATCCAAATGATCAGGGTGTGACAGTTTTCCTTGTGCTTTTTCTGCTTCATTATGTAGCAATCTGGAAAAGTTCATAGAAATCTCACCCACTTGGGAATCATAAAATAATAAATAAACTGCAGGAAGACTGATGAGGCTGATGTTTGAGTACAGAAGCAGGAAAAAATACCACATATTTGAAATACTGTTGAATTAACATTATAAGTGAATCTCTTGCCCTGTATAATATTTGCATGTTTAAATAATATGCAAACCATTTGCACAAACTTTCAGTCTGTTTCCCTCTGTTTTCTACAGAGTTTGAATCATTTATACCTCAGTGTGTGGAGATAAATCTGTAGCATCTCCAACAAAAAGCTACATAAATACAGCCAAATACCCAGTCCCCAGCACACAGCTTTGCACCATTACAAAGCAGGATAGCATCAATAACTTTTTAAGAAAATTAGTAGCTGATTGCCATGTACAAGAGGTTTTTATTGTGTTGCAAATTGTAATAAAGGTGAAAAAACTGTTGTGATATTTTAAGGTAAGAGAAAGCAAAAATAGAAGCTGGCTTTGAATTTATTCAGGGGTTCTTGCTAGTGGACTGAGAAAATAGCAAAACCCCATGAGTCCACCTCTTTACACATACGCTCCCACACTCAGCTGAAACTCCCTTTGGAAACAGCAGCACACACCTTAGCCTCTGACCAGTACTTGGATTTTGCAGTCAGGGCCCATGCCTGTTTCTAACCTTTGTTGTTAGCCCACATTAAAATGCTGTTAATTAAATTTTCACTGCTATCAGAAGAAGTCTTCTGCAACAGTTCATTCTTTTAAATTTCATCAACTGAATTTGACCAGACAGGTACCCACATGTCTTACAGAGCCTTGTTGGGTGCACTTGTAGCCTCTGATGCAGGATACCTCCTTATCAAGGGCTGCTTGCCATGCTGCTCTGTCTTGGGCGACAGTAAACAGTTTAAGCAGACACACTGCCTCTGCAACATGAAGGACAGCCAGCATATATTCAGATAGTCTTCTGTAACCTCCCTTCTGTCTCTTTGCTGATCCCTGTGTGCTACAGCGCAGCAACTCTGAGGTACTACCTGGTGCAGCCTCAGCTCAAGGTACCAGAAATAAAGCAGCAGTGGTGGTTGGCCCATTCAATTCAAAAAGTTGTTTTGCTAGTAATTTGCCAATTTTAATTCTGATTTGAGAGTTATTATGATGGCTAATATAAATATTACTATGATTGTTCAAATATATTACTAGTTCAGTACTTTTCTGGAGCATTAAATGAAGAATAGATTTTTCTCCTGAAAAACCACAGGTTGTAAAGCTGATGGAGAAGATTTTAATTTATTTCTTCCAAATTATCCATGAAAGAAAGACATTTCAGGAGATAATTTAGAATCATACCACTACTTAGCCACCTTGTTGGGGTATCTCTGTGATCATTTCTGTTTCTAGCTGAGTGATGGCACTTTGAACTTATGAAAGCAAGTTTCTTTAAATACATAAGAAGAACTCATTTCTAATACTGTAATCCTGAAGGGCATTATGGAAATGAGGTAAATCACAGTAAGTAACTATGATCACAGCCTGAATGTCCACATGGGCATAAAACATGAAGCATCAAGTTTACAGACCCATTGGAAAGATTTCTTTCCATTGCCATACTCTTCTTTAAAGCATCTTTAGTCAGGCATTATGCTAAACGGAAGTTAAAATCAATGCTGATAATTGTATCACCAACGGAATTTAAACAAATACAGTTTATTTCCAATACAGAATTAAATTGCTGTTTTAGAGAGATATATCTATTTTGGATCCATTTATCAAAAGTAAATGTCTAGGAAACCAGCTGAAATTAAATTAATGCCACACACTTTATAGATACTGGCTAATATCCAGAGCACTAAAAGGGGCAATGCAGAATTGTAAAGGCACAGGCATATTGTTTATATGTGCTGGCTGAAATCCAAAATGGTTACAGTAAGTAGGAGAATAAAACATTACTAACAGGGCCCTCTACTCCTCACTTTAGGCCAGCAAGTGTAACACTTTAGCTGGGAATAGGTGATAATTATGAAACATAGGCACATTAACCTCCAGGCATAGATCCTTCATGATCTTAAGCACTTATACCTGGCAGACACAGGAGGAGAAAGAGAAACAGGTATAGATACACTGACAGTCTCACAAATAGACCAAAGCAACAGTGGTTTGGCTCTCCTCCATGAAGTGTAACTCTCAGCTGAGCAAGGTGTTGATGGCTTTTCAAGGGTGCTCTGCTGTATTGTACCTTATTTTACAAAAGTAAAGGCTGAGGGTGTTGGCTTCTAACACATTCCCAGTCTTCAGCAGGAGCCAGGAGATGCTTCATCTCAGAGAGGTAGCCAGTTTGATAGTTGGCCTTTGTGAGAAATGGTACTTAGGAGAAATACCCCTGCCACCTTTGGGGTCTAGAAAAAGATTTCTGCAGCCTGAAGGGCTTTTCAAGATCTTTTATGCCTCCCCAGCCATCTTCCTAATGCAGCAGAAATGTAACAAGGGCATGGACCTCATCTGGCATTTTCTAAATTAATGTTTGCTAGAAAAAATAAGTCAAGTCCCCAGATGCAAGGCTTTATCCAGTTTCATGGCTATGCAGTACTGACACTGCACGCCGAAAGCAACATGGGAAGTGTAGGCTGCTTTCCAAAGGCAGGAAAGACATGTTGTAAGACATGCCTATGGCAAGGGGTTTGAAACTAGATGTTAAGTTCCAACTTAAAGTCCTTTCCAATCCTAACTATTCTATGATTCTATGTCAAGATTCTTGAGATCTGTATCGACATCTTAGGGAGGTCATCCTGAACTCCAGCTGAGTACATAACTCACAGAAATTACATTGATTTTAAAGTCATTAATTTATTTTTTGTATTTATTTGCCATTGAAAATTATTCCCCAAAAGATTAATAATAGATTTGGCCCAGAGAAACAGAATCAACATCCCATGGAAAATGTTGAGAGACTGGAAAGTTCCTATTGATTTACAATAAACAAAACAAAACAAAACAGAAAAGGCAGGCTTTGTTCATGGGATAGGAATTCTAAAATATTCCATTTTGGGAGTTTGGTGGTTTGCTTCCTGCCCAGCTTGAAAGTATCTTCATTTCTGCTTTGTCAATGCAGGAAGAAAACCACAATAGTTTAAATTAAAAAATAATAATAATTAAAAAGCTCTTTTCAGGTTCCATTGTCTATAACATTGTCTATAAGCCCATATACTTTGCCTTCTTGATCATTACTGGATTTTCTATCTCCAACCTGTGTTCAGCTCATTTACTTGAAGTCTTTGCTTTTCTTCAATGAAAATGAAAGAAATGGATTAGTCTTCAAGGTAGGCTGCTGGGAAGATACTCATTTGATTTTCCAAACAAAAAAAATACAATAGCCCAGTAAAATTGTAATTTTCTGATATGGGATCTAAGCTGATCAAACCCAGAGATTTTTCACCAGGAATATAGCCTTCCAAGAAGTCTGCTTTATCCCAGACAGTCTAGACAAGGTCTGCAATTAGCTTCTGGTCATTAGGTTATTTATAGACTATTCACTACAAAAAATCTGACCTGGAAAACTCAAACTCTGCAGATTTATTTAGATATTATAGAAGCTTAATAAATGAAAATATCTCTGAGAACTGTCTGAACACTACCAATACTTTTGTACTTTCTTTTCAAATACTGGAATACAGTTGTGTATGCATAAATATCTGGAGCAATTTGGGCCACTTGGAGATATCTATGACATTCATGTGAGCTAATCAGAAATGACGCAGGACTCACGGAAAGCCTATCCCTTCATAAGCAGTAGCTAGAGACAAATGGGATATCAAAGAACAGCTCAGTTGATGTCAGATGCTGATGTTTAGACAGCTGAATACCACCCCAGACCTGGTTTTTATATTTAGCCTTTAAGATTCGCTTTTTCAAGTATCTCTACCCACAAGTGTATTTATGAGAACCTTGCCTTAAAGTAAACCCAGCTCAAATACCAGCTCATTGACTTAGAACCAAGAAGATCAATTTTTTTAAAAGCAATTTATTCTGTAAACTACTGTCTTTAACATGGGTCCTCACAGCGACATCTGTGTAATGTTTGTACCCACACAGGCTTTTCTGAAGAGCAGTAATAGGCAGTTTGATAGAGCAGTTGCTCGGTGTGCTGCAGAGGGGAGTTTGTATATATGATTGCCTGTATGGGAGGGAGAACTCAGTCTTTTGACAGTGCTAAAAGGGTTAAAGGCTTACTTTTGCTCCTAAAGAAAGCACATCTGATTGACCGCTTAGATGATACAGCAGTGTTGAGCTAAAGGGAAAGATTGGATCACTTTACAGAACAAAGACAAACTTTCAGTATCACTTGCTAATAGGATCACAGGGTGTTGCTGAAGAGGACAGCCTCTGAAAGATGCAGTAGTGTATCAGCTATTTGGGGAATATCATGCCCTTATCTCTTGCCAACATAAAGGTAGTAATCACAGACCAAGACCTGGATTTATAAAAGCAACACTCAAACTGTTTTTCAAAAACTTGTTTGGAAGTCTTACGAGGTTTTACACTATTATCAGGTATGTGCCCAAGACACTGCTGTAAAAACATTGCAGTCTTGCTGTCTCCATTTAAATAAACTTTTTTTGTTGTGCAAATATGATAATACTTTCACAGGAAAATATAATGAAGAAATATTTAATAAAACACAGAGATAACAATGTACAGTTTGTCCATTTTAAAAGAAAAATGGATAAAGAGGAGGTGGTGTGAGACAAGAAGAGAAGATTCTTGTATTTCACTGGGGTGATGTTAGGAAAGTAGTTCTTCAGAAAATTGCAGTATCCTGGGGCAAGAGCTGTTTGTGATACATCTGTGATGATAGCAGTTTGTTAGTTACCCAGATTATAGAGAAATGTTCCAGCATGCAGAAGACTTTAAGGCTTTAACAACATGAAAAGGATAGCAATGGCTCGACAGAGCAGAAATCCTAAGGGGAGATTCAGTCAAGGTTGTAGGTATTCAGCGTATGGTCTAAGCAGTTAGTTCACTTCATATCCTGGTTAAGAGAGAGCACATTTATGTAAACAGATGGTATAAACTCATTGCAGAGGCTCTTTTTTATTACAGCTCCTACTTCAAAGCTGCTCTGCTTAACATCACTGCAAACCTCTGCAGAGCAGCTCAGCATAACAACTGCTATTCCCTGCCTGTCAGCTCACTGTGACTCTGCCTCATGCACACAGCTCATTGACCCACAGCTACACACACGCATATTCAGCTCAGCTTTTGCACAGCAGTAAATGAGCTTGTTCTCTTCACAGCAACTCACTGTGCTACCATGCTTTCAGCATTTTATAGCACTACCATCAATTGATTGTCTCATCTTTCAGCCCTTACTGTCCCTCTAGACTGCACATGCCTGCTACCTCTCCTGCAGATGTCATTACAGATACCCAATGTGAGAGTTAGCAGGCTGTCTCTACCTACAGCACCTCCCTCACAGGAGCAGTACAGCCACCACTGCCCCATGCCTTGTGGCAATAGCTCAGCACCTACCGAAGTCCCTTGGCCTCAGGGGAGCCCCTCTCTTCCTGCATCTGCACTGCCACAGTCTGACAACTCACAGTCATGTTCCACCCATCTGATGCTGCCATGGGAAAAGTCAGATTCGCTGGTATTCTGCAAACCTTTGAAGGATATCTTCTTGTTTGAGTCAGAGGTAAAACATATTCTTTAACACAAAATAGGACCTTTTTTTGGCTGTGAGGTTTCTACTTCTCCCAGTGATACACAGGGCTCCTGCTTTTGCTGAGATGGATTCACTTCCTTCATTATGGCAGCTCTGATGTGTTAACTAGTACATGTGAATGCTCTGACATCCGGCTCATCTTATCCTTGCCTGTCAGCTACCTGCCTGCGTAAAACTAGGAGTAACAAACTAGGAGGAACAGCAGAGGTATGAAGCTCCATCAAAAGAACTGGGAGACTTTTTCTGCTCTAGAGATTATCATGACTGGAGAACAGGAGGACTGCTGATGACATAGAACTGCACCGCAGGAAAAAAGAGACTACAACAGTTGGACTTTCTGTGTTGATTATTTGTTGTTTAATTTAAACTGTTAACAAATTTTTTCTACTTTAGTAGGATATGTCCCCTTTAGTCAAAACATGAGATCACATAATATGTATCTCCAAAGAACCCCAGAAAGGAAGATAAAATTTGACATGGGTTTCTTAAGGTTTTAGAAAGAAATAGAAAGGGGGGAAATAGAAAATTCTATGCCACTACATCTCGCCTTCTCTGAGTGTCTTTGTATTTTATAAAGAAGCAAACATATAAAAAATGCATGCACATAGGTCCAAGATTTTCAAAGACCCTTTATCCACAGATTCCTAAAATATTGAGGAGAGGTCCTTTCCTTGAGGTAAAGGTTTGCTGCACATCTTCAGGAGAATGAGAAGTCATGCTTTGATCATTCTGGTCTTGACAGTTGCAAGACTTTCCTTCTTCTTCCTGACATGCACTTTACAAAAATATAACATACATGAAATGGGAGAATGCTACACTCGTGTAAAAGCATGATCCAGTAGATGTGACATGGAGTAGAACTAATGACTCTGTGATACGAATAGCCAGAGTTT
>JAOEHX010042942.1:31999-60484 GCA_025448015.1 Bolborhynchus lineola
GATGCTGCAAATTCTGCTTACAGAAAGGAAGCAAAAACTTACTAAACAAACAATACAACGTAGTTTATCCATTCATCCTGCTGTCCAGCAAGTTGTGTGAGAGTGCTAGCGAATGCCAGACCTCTCACTATCTTTTATTAGGGACTTTTAGAACTACCTTTAATACCATAACCGATACCTACAAAGCTTTCAGTTTAACACAAGCTGTGATGAATGAGCTCAAACATGAAACAAACTAAGACTACTCTTACAAATTCTGCGAGGAGGAACGTGCTAAGGAAACACTTGGTGAGTTGCTGCTCTCTACTGGGCAAAGGGTGTAAGAAAGACTACACAAAAGGAATCCCGTGGCATACACATTTAGTTATATTAATTCCCTGAATTGCAAGTTATTCCAGTCCTATGCGTAAGTTGATTTATTTTATTTTAATTAATAAAATAATTAATTTTAAAGTTATTTTGATAACGAATTCCCTAGTTAAATCTGCATAAGTAATTTCATACACAGTTTCCTAAGCATGTGTTTACCTCTCCTAAAATTTCATTAGAATAATTTGCCAGAAATTTACCTCTTCTCCCTCCCTCTCCCAAACACACATGTCACCATATTATCTCATAGTTCACCTAAACCACATCTTTTCTTAAGAAATTATCTGATTTCCCTTAGGCTAGCATATCAAATTTTACCAAATCATACAAAACTGGACCTTGTATATGTGTCACAGGGTATGATGACTGACACTAGGGCACTGTGATGATGACAAAAGAAGGAATTAGGAAACCAATAGGCTGACAGGATAAGTCCAATGTGTATGATTACCTTTGGGAACATGATTGAGCACAAGTTTGAAAAGTGTAATAAAAGCAGAAGAGGGCGTTACAAAAAAGCAATCTGTTTGCCTAATTAATGTGCTTTGGTTAGAGCAAGAAACACTTTGTTCTTATTAATGGCCACTGATAGTTCTAATGGGAAAATACAGAGCTCAGTGCCCCCTGAAGAGAGAGCCATGAAAGTTATTTCTTGATAAAAGATAGTGGTAATAATTAACTGTCTACAAACTTTAAGTACTGAATGGCGATTTAGCCTGGGTGAATCACCCTGAGGTGAGTCTGAAGCCTGTCAGGACAAAGGTGAGAGTGGCCAGAAGGATGAAGCCTTTTCTGATTCTCACCTTGGGCTTTGGCCCAAAATTGTCCTGATCAAAACATCTGGCTTCAGATTATTAGACAGCTCCTTAACCCTAGTGGGAGAAACACTCACTACCATATCCACTGACTGCATCTGCCTTACTCTGTGGGCTTGGCTCCTGTATTTATAACCTCTTGTCTAGGTTTTACCGTAGTTCCAGGAGAAAAACTAAATTTCCCCTCTGAAGTAAGCTGCGGCTGCTCTTGAGTACAGCACCTACCTCTTCCCTCTTCAGAAACACAGATGAGTGGGAACACACTGTTCTCATTTACTGCTCCTTCCACTATTCACCAAGCATCAGGTTCTCAGAGATACACCTTGTCCAGTTCTCAGAGATACACCTGGCTGTGTCTGTCACTAACTGCTAAGCTAATCTTTTTTACAGTGAAGACCATGCACAACTGTGACACTCTAATTTTGTAAGCAGAAGACCTGTGGTCACAGAAAATGAGTTTTCCCTGGGAAGACCTAAAGCTATAGACTTGGCTAGCAGATAAAAGGAAGGAAGAAACAAGGAACATATATGTGAGCTCAAACACAAAAAGCAAGTATAAAGATGATACCACCAGGTATGGGATGGCTAGGAGGAATACAGAGGCACAGCCTGAGCATGCACGAATGGACAAAGAAAGCACAAAGCTCAGCTGGAGCTGAAAGAATCAAGGATATGAAGAGCAAGAGGAGGGTCTTCTAAAAATACATTGCCAGAAAAATAAAGGCATAGAAATAGGCTTGTAGTGAAAATAGATATATAAATATAAAAGGAAAAAGCTGAGATATTTAATATACTTTTCACTTGCATTTTCACTGGTAAAATCTGTCTTCAAGTCTCCTAGATCCCTAAATTTATTTACCTTAATCTTGAGAAACAAATATTGCAAGACAGCAAGCTGACTATGTGACAGCAGAATGCTATCACCAAATCACCTGTCCTCTGTGGAGGACCTACACCACAGCAGAGGACCAGTAAAGAAGCAAAAGGCAGTGGAAACCAAGTAAGAAGCAAGAAGTTGCAGATGAAAATCACTATGCACTGACCCTAGCTTCCTGTGTTATCCATCATCACACCAAAGGGATTGAGAATGACTGAGTGTAATGGCCTGTGAAAAACAAATGGAGTTCAAATTAGGAAGGTTGGAGGAATGGTGTATGACTCACATTGAGACTGAGGAAGTGTAAGAAAATGTGTATCCCCAAGTGCTTGTTCAATTGTTTAGATCTTTTTTCTCAATACCGGAATCAGTAATTGAAAGATTGAGAGTTGAGGACCTTTACAGGCATCACTTGACCCATCCCTGGATGGTTCAGTCTTAAATTGTGCTACATTGCAACACAGAGAGTTAATTATCTCTAAGACAGCTCCATCCTAATCTTTTCAGGTCAAGCACTGGCACCTTGAAATGAACCCAGTAAGAGTTCATAGTCCATGCTGCCCTGCAGATGTAACATTCAGTGAAACCTTGCCCTCTGCCATTCCAAAAGCACCAGTGGAGCAGACTTGCCCAATCCAACCTGCCCAACTAACAGCACCAATGTTCAGAATGGCAAATTATCACTGAGAGTTTGTCATAAAGTAAATCCTCCTTGGTTATATTACTGCAGGAAAAACAGTAGCAGCAAAGAAGGTGAGAGAATCATAGCCTATGGCATCCCTGCATTTTGACATCTTTATTATTATTATTATTATAGTTTCTTTACTACTATTATTACTTTCAGTTGGACAGAAGCAGTTGAAAAATTTTCAAATCTTTTAGTTACCTTACACTATGACAATCATTAGACATTTTCCAGGCAACATCTTAAGCAGATTTCTGCTTTTCTTCTAGCCTTGGTAAAAAGAAATCATTATTTCTTATTGATCTTCATCCATATGGGGTATGCAGGATGATGGAGAGCTGTATCCTGAATGCATCATATGTTTGTGAATCCCCATATATACATACCAGCATGTGTCCTGACACATAAATCACTTGTGGACCAGATGCAATTTGGGTAAATATGCAAAATCTGGGGGCAATTTTTTTAAGACACTGGAAGACATCGGAGTGCAGATTGGTTATTAACATGGACTGCAAGCTGGTCTAACTAAGGAAACAATTTCATTTTACCTGTTTGTTTCCAGAGCCTTTATAAAGCTCAGACATTTAAAAAAAAAAAAATCATACTATTTCCTAAATGAAGCATAGCAGTTATAAAAGCAACAGTGTCTAACTAAAAACTGCTTTCAAGAAATGTTTTTGAATTAAAATATGTATCTAATGCATATGTTAAGAAACTACAGTGCATACACCCGGTTTGTGGGTGGGTATGTACATGAATTTCTCCCCTTAGAAATGTATTAGAAGAATTCTGCTAAGGTGGTAAGGTCAAGCATTTGAAAGGTAGAAAATAAAAAATGAGGTAGTGCCTGAAGAGCTGTAATTCAGCTCCTTTCTGAGACTGAAGTGTGATAAATTGTGGAACTGAGTGATCCTATCATTTTTTATCTTTTAAAGCACTTCTTTCTCAGTACTCAAAGTGCTCTGTTCTCATTTACAGCCATTCTCCCCATCCTTTTCTCTTCATTCTGCATGTGGCCTCAGGACGTGCTTATTCAAGTCCTGCTCTGGATTTCCCACAGGTAGCAAGTGTAAATCATCTGCCTGAGTACTTCAGTGCCACTGTGAGGGAAGGTGAAGACAGGCTTGACTGTCTTGCAGTTTTTTGCTTGCTGACAGCACTGCCTCTGAAAGCTTCAGGAACAGGAACAATGTTATCCCTGATGGGGAAAAGAAATAGAGAGATGTTGATATAAGAAGTATTACTCCGTGACAGCCCAGTTTGAAAGCCCCAACTATGGAGAGTTCTTGGTAAAATTAGCATGCTCTGTATCTAATATCCAGTTTCTGAGACTTCAGTTGCAGCCATGATGACTCAGAGCTCCTTCAAATCCAAAGCCAGGATGCAAAGCCATCCACTGCAGCAGCCAGTGCTGGACATGACTCAAACCTGTGCCTTGAAAGATGGTGCTGCATTAAAGCTCCTCAACTCCACCCACTGCATTGACAGCATCCTGAGTCTCATAGTTGGCAAAGGAGAGCAGATCCATGTGTGTGTACTACCGTGTATCACACATACACAAATTCTCTAAAATTACCCAGTGAATAAAAAGGAAACTTCATCAGATGGCATTTTACTGACACTCATGAGTCACCTCAGAACAATCTCAGTTCCTGGAGCTCATGTAGTAGATGATGGCTGCAGCAGTTTAGCATATCCTGTGTGGACCATCGCATTTTGCCGGTAAACTACAGAGTTGTCTGCTGGCACGGCTACTGGGCTCCCTTCCAGTTCTAGCAGGGAGCTTTTTTTTTTGCTTCAATTCCCCTTGCAACCAGATCTGTCCACTTGTTGCCTTTATATCCTTTTCTTCTTTTCCAGCTAATTCTAACTTTTTAATTTGTCTTCAGTCTCTTTCTTACCAGGTCTCCCCCTGTCATTCTCCTGCTATATCCTTGCTTTCGTCAGACATCTGCCCAAGTGCATGTCAAATTTACATCTACCTTTCTTGATTCCTAATCTATTGCTTTCTGCTGGGATGGAGGAAATTAGTGAATTCGAGGTTCTGATCCGTGCATCAGAAATTGTTTGTGGCTCATAGGAAAAAATCTTTGAATAAAAGGAGTAACTGTCTTAGGATTCACCTTGAACTCAGGCAACAGTACATGAGTAGTTACTGCACAAGCATAGAAGGGGTAGATAAAGCAGTTTAACAGTTCAATTCAGATTCACAGGCAAGATGAGCATTAAGCACAAGGAGGTAAAATCTTTCCCCCTCTGAATTTGCTACCAACTTTAACGAGAAAATGATTTTTTTTTCTGTAGTCTCTCATTTTCAGTTACCAAATGCAAAATTCTCTAAATCAGGAGCATCTAAATGCTAGACTGAGAATTTATCAAACTGTGCTCCTGCCTTCTGTGTTGTATGCCTTTTCAAATCTGAGGTTAATGTACTTTATGTTCTCTTGCAAGTTAACTATATATTCCCATTCTATGCTGTGTAGAAATTCTCAGTAAATTTCTACTAATTTTGGCAAAATTACTTGAAGAGAAAGGCACTGTTCATTGCAAATCAGGATTCACACTACCATTGTAAAGCATTGGGACAGACCCAGCTCCAGAAGCTATGTTCTTCTTCTTAATCATTATGTCTCTTGGAGTGAAAGTTTTACTCAGCTTTCCCTTTAGAAAGAAGAGGGAAGGTAAACCTAATTGTCTAGAACTTCAAAAAACGTCCTTTTTAAGCACTCAAGTCATAACTCCCCACTTTTACTGAATACAGAATCATAGAATAGTTAGGGTTGGAAAGGACCTTCAGATCATCTAGTTCCAACCCTCCTGCTATGGGCAGGGACACTTCCCACTAAACCATGCCACCCAAGGCTGTGCCCAACCGAGCCTTGAACACTGCCAGCGACGGAGCATTCACAACTGGCAACCCATTCCAGTGCCTCACCACCCTTATGGTAAATATACATTTATGCCCTGTTGTTCGGGATTACATTACATTCATGGCCCAAGACAGTGAATGCCTTCAATTCATACCAGCTTCCAGGTTCAGGCTGATGAACAATACCTAGGCCAAGAGTTATCTACTATAAAAATAATGAGATTTTGACATTGGAAAAATAAATTGCAGTTATCCAGTATCTGAGGCCTGATCCTGTACTCATTCAACCTGCTTAAAACAAAGGAGTTCACTGAAATCAAAGGAGTGATACCAGGAGGAGACCGAGAGCCAGTCTTGATCCTGCACTGATTTGTTACTTCGGCAAGCATAGTATGGGTTGAACTATGGAAGTCAGGCTCGGCAGTTGTTCTTCATGTTCTCTTTTTTCCCTTTATTCCCTGCTGTTCCCACACCCAAGCCTTTAAATTCCAGAAATACTGTTTAATGTCTGACTTCAAAAAGTTTTCAGAACAACCAGCACATGTACTAAAGACTTCAGCAGGTAAACATCTACCCAGAAGGGCAGAAGTAGACCATTTGAAAGCTTTTCTTGTTCTGTAGCTTGATCCATGACTTGGGCTGCAGCTGAATGCTCTTAACTGACTATCCTAATAACTCTTTTCTAAAAGGAAAGCCACTAAATCTGTTTCTCCCCATAGGCACACACAAAAACCTTAAACAAGGTTCTTTGTTTCCAGATGAAATGTGTGGTTCTTTTGACAGCAGTAATAGCTGTTTACATGGGCAGTTTTGCTCCAAAAGGTACTTTAACACCTCTTGTACCGAACAGCAAGACAGAAACTTGTTCAAGATTCAGTTTCCAGAACTTCAGCTCTACCCCCCAGGCATATCGGAGTAGTGTTCTGTATTTACAAGCAGTCAGATTTCATTGTATCCCCAACATGTACTTTGCCTAACCTTACAATGACCCAAATTTCCACTCTGCTTATAAAATCTGTTTTCCTCGTTCTTTATATCTACCCACAATCTTTCAGCACTCTCTTCTCCCACTCAAAGCAAAATTTAAAGTGAAGTTTATTTGTTTGCATGACACTTTTTCTTTTGCCTCATCAGGTTTCTGACGACGGGAAGCTTGTTGTTATTAGTTCAGCAGAGACTGTGCTGAGATGGTTGCTGCCCTCAAAAATACACTCGATAGCATGGTCTCTGAGGGATACATGTTGTCATATTTGCCAAGAATGCACAAAAAAAAAAATCAAACGTACCACAAAGACCAAACTCATGTAGTTTTGCCAGAAGGCTTCAGAGTTAATAGTTTGAAGTAGTTTAGAAACCTGATAACCTGAAGTCCTGAAGACCCTTTTCCTGCTTCTTGGTAGGAACAACTGTGAGTTGTTGGTTACGTATAGAAGTGCATATCAGCTGAAAACAAAATTGCCATGAGAGCTAGAAAATTATCTGGCAGATGAATGAGCCTCTTGAACAAAAGAGCTAATGGTGTAAAGTTAGTGTTCTGGAAGGTAAGAACTGAGCTCAGGTTTTTCTACAGCCCAGCCATGCATGCACCACCATTGCCAATGTCACCTCTGATGTCACTTATGGCTTTCATCTAGAAAGCAAGGAATTCAGCATAATTTGTTTCTAAGTCTGAAGAGGCTTAAACCCTACACCATTAGTTAAAAAGTGGATCAACAATGGCTAAACAGAACAAGTGGAAGAAGAATGTACCCACTGAATTTTTTTAGGAAAAAAAAAAAAAATCAAGACTCATAGCCTTGAAAGCAACTTCATACCACGCCATTCTGCTTAACCATGACCGATTCTTTCCCAACATCTAACTAGCTGTGTTTTCCACTGAGACAATTGCTTTCCACTATCAAATCACACCAGCAAAAGTTTCCACATGATTGCTTCAAAACAACAGCAGGAAAAACTGGATTTTCACAGTTCTCTATTCATTAGTATAGATAATTATCCAATGGAATACAAATATTTGACTTATCACAAACCTAGGGCATAAAATCAAAATAAAATGTTAACTTCCATGGAAGGAAGGAACTCATGTATGTGTGAATATGCTTTTGTGTCTTTTATCTGTGCTTTAATACGTGGAGAAGAAACCCTGTAAAAGGCCTATTTGCATGTCAAAAGCCACTGTGAAGAAACCCTGTAGAAGTTGTGGTTTGGATAGCCATTTTTGTCACAAAAGACAGACAAGAAAAACCTCTGGGATGGTATGTATGTAAACTGATCCAGGCCTGATCTTCGTTTACACGAACACTCAATTTGGCAACATGAAAGCACTTAAAAATAGACACAAACTAGTTTCAGTGCCAGGGGAGTACCAGTGGGAAAAGAGGGTTTTTACATGAATGTGACCCAGGCCCTACGTGAATGGAGTTGGTTCTTTCACAACAGTTTGCAAATGCATGCTTCCACATGGCTTTCTGCAGGCAGCTGGGGGGGGTTCCCAGGAGCTGGACATGCCCCCAACAGGGCTTTAGCAGGGACCTGATCAGATTTCTTGACTTTGCTCCATTCTGAGACTCGGCAGCACTGTTGCGTCTGAACTTTCATCACACTAAAGAAAAAGCTCCTCCTTTCTTAAGAACTTTGCTTCTGAAAACAGTGTTTTAAATTCCCTCATGCATTTCTGCTTCTGCTCTGAGAGCTATTGGAGACTCTGGTGTGCAAGGATCAAATCCAACTCTGGAAGCACGGAAGGACTGCAGGGTTTTTGATCCCAAGGTTTTGATTTTGGGGGTGTGAACAACTTCTCTCCTGCTGCAGTGAGTCGGGCCTCCCAGAGCTGCTCTGCTGGGTAGCTCGGACAATCCAGTCCCCTCCTCGCTGCTGCTTAATCAAACCACAGGCACTTTGTCAGGGTGTGCATTCATTACCTTAATCTGCAACAGGCGTGGGAGGGCAGATTCCACACTCTCTAGTCAGTACACCTCTGCTCAGGACTGATTTAGAAAGCTCTCAAGAACAGTCCGCTCAGATCCTTTCTTGGTTATCCTCTTCCATCTGTCAGCAGCAGAGCAGTAACATCTCTGGATTGGCTTAGGGCACCATCTCATTGCCCCCAGCGCACCCTGGTGGGTTCAGACAGGTAAATTCACCACCAGAGCACTCAGTGGCCTGAGCCCTGAAATCCAGTTGTTTCCTTGAGAGCCCTGCTTGAACAAGAGCCATAGGGCCTCCAAGGAAAGGAGTGGGGGTGAGGGGTTTATCATTAAAAGGGATGGGCATAACAAAAAGCTTTCAGAGATCATGCTTCCTTCAGACTGTCCTGGAAGTACTTCACTCATTATACTTTGGAGTAAGTGGCATTAAGAATTACCCAAGAGATTTAAACCAGAAACAGTCCCAGTGCTCCTTTCAGACTGGCTGTAATAGGTGCAGCTGCTGAGCAGTGGGTATCTGAGCCAATGCGATAATGATAAATAGGTCCTACATTATCTACACAGGCTCCCCAATAACCAAATGATACCTGGGATGCATCAGCATCCTACATTTACGCAAAACTACCCCAAAACTTAATATAAAAGAAAAAGAAGGAGAAGGGTCATGAAGATTTCCATGAAGGAGATGTAAGCATTTGGCTCCAGGTTGTGGCTGTGACCCCTGCCTTGTGACTCTGAAAAGGATTTAAGACAGTTCCATCTCCTGCTCTTCTGCCAGAACCTGTGCATTTCCTGCTGTACACTGCAGGGTGCTGTCATCCCCCTTCCTAAAGTATCTTGTAAATTTTGTTTATTATAAGGACTCGACTTCTTTCAAGGATGCGGCCCCTAGTTTGGGAGAAAGATCAGGTACCTGCAGTCATGTGAGGGTTCATCTTGCTCTGCTGCCAAACAGTTCTGTATTATCCTCACCCTTATGTCTCTCACTCTATGCAAGGGTTTGCTGAGAGAATAAGGAGAACATCTTCTTACATGTGCTTCCCTAGATAGCATATTAGTATGACACCAACCCTCGTTTGGCTTGTCCTTCAGAGTATCCAGAAAGAAGACACTTCACCCACTGGGTGCCCTCAGCTTCGTGACTGCAAAAATGCATACATCTGAAGCCATACACGTAAGCATGCAGATACACCAGGCTCATTATATTCTGTGCCTGAAGAACCACCTTGAAATTATCACTGGTGATGATGATGGGTGGTCCAAAGAGAAAGGCCCAGAGCCTTCCTCCTTGCCTTCTTAATATTTCTGTGTGCAGAAAGTCCTGACATGTATGAATTGAAAAGCAATATCCTGTCAAGATTGACTATTAAAAATAAAATCTTACCCAAAAAAATCCATAAAAGGATTTTTTAAAACAGCTTTGAGTCATTTTGGAAACATCTAGCATTTTGATTTAAAAACATGTGATACAACCAAGTTGATACTTTATAATACTTGGTTTTCTTCAGTAATATTCTATACAGATCCTAAATTAAGTTACTTTAATTTTTCCTGGACTCCAATTCAGCAAAGGATTTACTATTTGATTTCAGGTGAACTAAATCTCTTTTGTTTTAATGTGTCAGCTTAAAATAACCCTGAGTACCATGCCCACAAACATGCCTTTAAAGTATACCCTACTCTGCAACCCCTGTTTGCCTGTTTTGACAGGCACCTCTTGGGTCATGGAAATCTTATATTCCAGTTCATTTTCTGAGAAGGCTGAACATTTGTTAGCTATGTGAATAGATGGAGAACAAAATCTCTTTTAGAAAATTGCAGAGCAGAAGCAAAACTCCTTTTTTAATTGTTTATTTTATTATACCATATAAGTCAGAGCAGGAAAAAGAGGGATTAATGTAAAAGAGTCATAGAAAATAAACCCAAAATAAAACACTAGATTTAGTATGAAGTATGGAGCCAGTGTTAATTGAACTCCTTAATAACTGAAGAAAAATGCCCTCTTAAGTGGTACAGAAACATGAAAGAAGTGACGAAAAACAATTAAGAAGTGGAAATAAAAGCCAATGTCAAACAAATGAGTCAACTGAAAAGTGTCAGTAAACCTTTAGGAATATGAAGCAATCTTTATTGAATTACTTGCCATTTACTTTGCAACCTCACAGCAAGCAATCTTTACCAACTGAAATGGAAATATGTTTGTATCTACCATAAGGCTGCTGGAAGTCAGCAGCCCCTGCCTACACATTACAAAGAAGCAGTATTTGAACTCTTCATATGTCCACTTCTACATAATTATCTGTCTGTTAGGTCCTGTTCTTGGTTTATAAGCAAGATTTACCTAATTCAGAATAAGAAGAAAGAGGACTGAAGTGAAACTCGCAGAAAATTGTTTACATATAGAACACTTTTTTTTGTTTCTATCTATCTTTGGTGAGAGAAATCTTTCTAGGTTTATAAAACCTATTGTGGCATATATTTTGAAAGAGCAAAACTGGGATAGCTGTACTTGAAATAAATTAAGTTAAAGCATATTTTCTGAAGAGATCAGTCATGTTCTGTGGGAAAAAATATTTTCAATTAGCACTGAGTGGGTGAACACAGAACAACAAATTTTTAATTGAAGACTTCTGTGACAACACTCTTCATGTCATTTTGTGAGACATATATAATGTGTATTAATTTATATGTTAAAATTTCATACTTTGTATAATATATATTTACATATACACACATGCATTCACAGGTGTAAATATATAGATATACTCTGTATTTCACTCATGGCTATTTTCAGGCAGAGAAAATAACATGGTTTTCTAAAACCTCTCCACATTTTTAGGCCAAGCTCATTCCCAAAGCTGATTCACCAAAACAGTACAAGAAAATCAATTTTATGTGAGAGATATGATTATCCCATCATACAGCACTGATAAGACTGCTGTGCTAAATCTTGAATCCTAAAACCAAGTGTCATGGGCATGAAAACAAAAACCAGTAATACCAAGAGTTCCTTTGGCTAGTGTTAAAAGCAAGTAGTATAAAACTGCACCTTGAAAAGCTTTTAAATCGCCTTTCCAAAATAAAGTGCATATCAACTGACATTTTATGAAGTGCATTCCAGCTCCCGCCAGATGCAACAAGATGAGTTCTAAAGTCTCAGATAGAAACATGCCTTTCTTCCTAGTGAAAATCATTAAGTTAAAAGAGAAAATGAAAATAATCCATTAACAAAGGCATCCAGCAAGATAAAAGCCAGAACAGACTAAATAGTTCTGAGTACGACATAGTTTAGATTAAAGACCAATGAAACATGGAACCTTTCCCCATATAAATTTACCTGGCTTAGGTTGTTAGACCATTGTTGAAAAGATAAGCAGGGCTATGGTCTGAAGAGGAATCCTCAACAATAAGAACTTTGTTAGTAGGTTTCTATTCTATACATATTTATTAGCTGCCATTTAGTTAATTTATCGAAAAATCTTTTGCTCTGGATTCTTGCGTTATTGCATAAGAGCCTTTTCAGTTTATTCTATTTAATTATTCTATATTTTTAACTACACTTTCAGAAAAATAAATCTAAACATATCTTGGTTTTATAACTGAAGAAAATCTTTCCCCAGGTTCCCAGCAAACCCTTGCTGCCAGGTGCAATGAGGCATAGAAAATGAATGCAGTGGACATTTCCAGACAGTGAATCAGTTTTTTAGTGATAGCCATCAGTGAAATCTCCATAGCACTTCAAAGCCTGTATGGAAAGCACTGTGTGTTTGTGTCAGGGAAAATAGATATTCGATCTCATTATTCCTAGTAAAACCACTGGTGAAGCATAAAAGGCGCACTTTGAGTTCGTCCTAAATAAAGTCAGAAAGTCTCTTCTTACGACAACAAATTTGTATTCAGTTTGTGCATTAGAATATCAAGTGACCTGGGCAAACTATTGTGTCTGTTCCTAAAAAAACACACACTTTTTTTTTTTTTTTTTCACTTTTGTTGAGAAATAGCTTGGAGGAGGCAGGTGTATTCCCCACACAGCATATATTATGGCTTTGAAAACGAAGGATCTTTCTGTAGGATGGTGAAGCCCAAACTATTAATTCCTTGCCTAGCCATTTAGTGCAAATAAAAATAGGGAAGAGGTTTATAAAAACATCTACTGTAATGGTAAAGAAGCCAAGATAGACATTACCCATATAAAGACATGTCATCTCATAGGACAAAAATGTTTAAGAGGGATAATTAACTGATTTAAAAATAATATTGTGCCCTGAAATGAGACCTGTGGGAGAACACTGGTTCCTTCACAATGCACCTGAAAATATACTAGGGTCAAAATAAGTGTGTTTTCTGTTAGTTCATAAATATGTAAAGCCAACACAGGGAAGGCCGCTGACGCACCTGCTTCTGCTCCAGCTCCAAACAAATGATCAGAGATCTCTTAAGATCTCAAAACAGAGCTTGCATGTGGTTTAACAGGTGCTATGGCTTTTTTTGGTCCTTGGGATGCGTGTGTGTTTCATCAAGAAATTGGTATATGAAAACAGGTTTCTAACCCTAACCCTAACCCTGCTCAAAACTTAACAACAATGCTGTTTTCAGTTTTAGTTGCTTACTTTCGTACAATGCCCATCACAGCCACTATGATTAAGCAGTTACTATGAACAGTGAAATGTGATACGCAGAACCATCAACACAATCAATAAAGTGGGAGACAGGAGACATAGATTAATTTTTTACAATCCAGGTTGAGTCCTTCAAGCTGATAGTGAAGCACTGTCATGTTGACATCCCATAGTCTTTTCCCTTGAAAACACTACCTGTTTTATGCAAAAATGCAGGCAGTAAGAAATAATCAGTATGCACATGAAATAATCATTTTTCATCAGGCATTATTTTTATTCCTGTAATAAGTCATATTATGTGTAGCTGCCCACATTTGCTATCCATGTGCTTATACTAATGTTGCTTAGATCATGAATAGCATTAGTATAGTTAGATCACAGAATCACAGAATCATAAAATAGTTTGGGTTGGAAAGAACCGTAAGAACATCTAGTTCCAACTCCCCTGCCATGGGCTGGGATGCTTCACACTAGACCATGTCACCCAAGGTTCTGTCCAACCTGGCCTTGAATACTGCCAGGGATGGAGCATCTACCACTTCTTTGGGCAACCTATTGCAGTGCCTCACCACCCGCAGAGTAAAGAACTTCCTCCTTATATCCAACCTGAACTTCCCCTGTTTAAGTTTGAACCCATTACCCCTAGTTCCTCTCCTGCATCCTTGTAGGCCACCTTCAGATACTGGAAGGCTGCTATGAGGTCTCCACGCAGCCTTCTCTTCTCCAGGCTGAACAGCCCCAACTTTCTCAGCCTGTCTTTATAAGGGAGGTGCTGCAGTCCCCTGATCATCCTCGTGGTCTCCTCAGGGCTTGTTCCAACAGTTCCATGTCCTTCTTATGTTGGGGACACCAGAACTGCACACAGTGCTCCAAGTGGGCAGAGTAGAGGGGCAGGATCCCCTTCTTTGGCCTGCTGGACCCGCTTCTTTTGATGCAGCCCAGGATGGGGATGTTCTCTTTTTCCCCTTTCCCATACTTTCTACATTTGTTCATGGCATTTTGCACACCTTTAGCTTCTGGAAGCGCTTGCTGCTAGGAGTTATTATTTACACTGGGATCTGAACTTTTAAAAGCTTCCTACAATTTTTGATGAAAGGAACTTCTTTTTACAAAAAAAGTAGTGGACAGTTTTTAAAAGTTTGGCCTGATTACAGATGTAGTGCATTCAGCATTGCTGCCTGAAGATTTTCACACTTTATCATTAACATCTGGCACAGTCACAGTAGTAGCATTCTATTTCACATACATGCCTTTCTCTGGAACTTCACCAGTGACAGGGTTCAGTGATGTCCCCATCATTCCCAACATAAAATCTTGCTCAAAGAAAACAGAAGTCAGACAAATAGTAAGCTGGTTAGCTTAACTTTATTTCCATACAACCTGACTAATTATAATTACTATGTCCTAGGAGCTTTAGATGTCAAAGCCTTTAGGTACTGATAAAATGTTTCATTATATCAACTTTCATGGCTGGAAGCAGATGAACAGTTTTCAGGTATATAAGCCTCATAGACCTGAAACTTCATGCTTACAAACCAGACCTCTTAAGACAGCATATTTAACATTTCCAACTATGCTATATCTTCAGTTATGATCTATACCTTATACTAATGCACTATTCATGCCTTGTCTCAACACAGTAGAAATATAGGGGCTACCACTGGATGCTGCTGCACTACACTCTTTTAATAACAATACTGAAAGCAGGTTTTATTAGATTGAGACCATTGAAATCAGTGTTTTAAGTCAATAGCTTAAATAATATTTATGTAGATTAATGATTATATTTTATTTTCTTTTTTTTAAACATAACCTCTATCAAGCATGACAGCCTTGGTAAAAATCTGCTCAGATCTTGATTACCTTATTTTCCTAGTTTGAAAACTCATATTGTTGAAACTTCAAAATCTTCACAGCTGGGTTGGAACTTGAGGATCTTAAGGTCCTTTCCAACCCTAACTATTCTATGATTTCAAGATTTCCTGTAGTTGTCCAGTCCCATGTTTTATTAGCTCCTTTTAAGTACCTGGGATTGGAAAGCTTATGCCCTCAGCTCCAATCTCTACTTCCAGAGGTAGCATGCCCTTTTTTCTTTCTTAGCAGGAAGAAAGTGCAAAGGTTTTCAGGAGCAGCAGCTAGAAGTCACTTTTTTCACTGTGGCTGCTCTTACCCACAAGTTGTTGTCCAGTCTGGGCTAATATGACAGGAATAATCTGCTAAAATGACATGTCTTATTAAAGTTCTGGCAGCCCACTTTGCTCCCTTACTTTATCTGGCTTCCCACACACCTTGCCTATAAATCCTTTATTGTGCTAACAGGAATAAATAAGAAACAAACATGAAGAGGCAGATGTAACATTTCCCTCTCACAACAGGAGTCATAAAAACTGAATTTTCAGAGGTGGAACCAATAGAAGATCCCCATTATTAAGTTTGCAATTGATTTTTACAGGGACTGAAATGGGAGGCTGAAATTCACCTTTCCCTTAAGAACCTACACTAGGTTTCTCCCAAGGCACTGGTCACATTTGTGGGGTTTTTATGAGGTGCAAAAAGACATTTTTCTGCTGGTTTCCCTGGTTACTTAAGCAAGTTAAGTAAGTTAAGTTTTTGAATTTAAGTTTTTACGGTTCATAGCATCACATTACACAAACACGAGCCATTATTGATGCACCACAGCCTTATGACTCTGAGAACAATAAGTAGAAAGAAAATATACTTTTGATGTAGCAGTTGCTAAAAATTCCTCCTGAGGTCACTCATCTGAAGAATAGTTCTCCATTTACAACAAAGAAAGACTCGTCAAGGCATATTTTAAATGCCTTGGATAGTTTCCATGTAAATATTAATTGGTGGATCCTACACAAGTAAGTGCTGCACTAGCTTCCACTTGCTAACCCTGAGTAATCAAGGGCATCAGCAACAGTTGCAGAGACTTCTAGAAATTTGCACATACTGGGTTCAGTACTATTGTTGGACATCCAACAATTTTCACAATGAAGCAATGAAAAGCAGAACTTGTAGCAGGCATCCACATCTGGATTTTATCAAAGTAATTGCATGGAAATGGGCCGGGGGAGAATATTTAACTACAAAACAGTACACCACATTTCAAAGGTGAGAGTAAGCATTCAGCTTAGGTACTTGAAGCAAGCATGCAATAATTAGTAGCAGACTGCCTACCTTGAGCTGTAGATTAAATCTGTAAGAAAGGATTTAAGAAGAATGTCTACTCTACACTAGCAAAATGCATGTGCGTATATATATGCATATATATATATACACACACCCTCTCATATACAAAAGTCCATTTGACTTGTAAAACCTGCATAAGCAACCAGCCCAAAAACATGACATCCCACTTCCAAAGTAGTGTGTGTAGGAAAAACGTATCACAGCTCCCTGTTCTCAGCTGTAAAATTCAATGGGATGGCAAATAGCAAGGGCCAGTAAGGCTGACCTTGCAAAAACAGCTATTGAGGTGGGAGGCAGGTGCAGGAATTCTGCATCTATGGTGAGGTGGCACTTCTTTGCTGTTTCTGACTGAGATGTGAAGGACTATGGGCAGGTTCAGAACAAACAACCCCATGACAATGGCAGTAAGAGAAGCTTTAATGAGAGGAATATCAAGTGCCTTTGACATTTATTAGTGAAATATTGTTAAAAATAGTATTAGGTCATGTGACTCTGTATATTATTTATACTCAGTTGAAGCAACCGATGAAATGTTTGGTTTCAGCTGTTTGGCTTGTTTTAACTGTAATGATTAAAATAGACAAAATATAGTTGTTAACACTGTGAACCAGACATTCTTTCAAGCCACAAATATACACCCATGTTTCTTACATTTCCAAAGGGGCAGAACTGAGGTTATAGATTTAGGTGCCTGCCTTAAATGGCCAGTTATGGAAATGCTGAAAGACTCACCCAAGGTAGCACAAGTAATTTTTGGTGGGGCTCAGATTAGACGTAGGGTGACTTGATATCTACTAGTGCCTCAATTCCACAACTGTTTTACTGTGGTCATGATGTAAAAAAACAAACTAAAACAAAAAATTGTTTTGGGTTTTGCTTTTTTTGTTTTGCTTTGCTTTTGGTTGGTTTGTTGGGGTTTTTTTGTCAGTTTAATAATATGGAACTACCCTTCCTTCTGTCAGGAGAGAAGATTGTTGCTACTTAAAAGATGCTAATGGAAGAGGAATGGAGCTTTAAGAAGTCAAAAGACTTTCTCCAATAGATTTCACATTTAAACAAGATAAATTGGTTAACAATTTTACTCTGAAGCTAGTTTATCGTTCTACCTTGTTCTCCTGAGAGAACAGCTTCAGCAGATTGCCAAATCACTGCATTTAAGTATGCATATCAGGTCTGAATAGCGTTTCCAGTTCCAAAAGAGAGATACACATTTTCTTTGGTTGAGCATTTAACACATTTTTCCTAAATAAAGAAACCATCCACCCAATACACTGTTAGACTAACACATCTGGGATTTATTGGTTTGGGGTTTATTTATTTTGAAGGCTACTAATGCATGCCTGACTTTTAATTAGAAAATGCTCCTAGCTAGAGAAGTCAAGACCTAGTTTCTAAGAAGTCAACCCAAAGAGGAAAATCTCTTAATCCATAACTTTAATCATACCAGTTATTTTACATTATGAGCAAATTACTGTCCAATCCAAGGGATACCAAATAATTTACTTGAAATGAACATATAAAGAACAGATTGACTACCATGTTTTACCCTGAGGAGTCCTTACTATCAAGAAAACTAGCACATGCATACAGACACAAAAAATGCTTTCACATCTTCCAGTAAATCCCAAAAGTAAGATGCACTGGGAATTAATGAGATAACTGACACACATGATTTAATGTCCTGTCATAGCCAGCATAAAGGGTCCTAAATTTTCTGACTAGTTTGGACTTTTCAACCTCACTGTGGTTTATTTGCTGGTAACAGATGCTACCCTCTGACTGTAACAAGGACAAGCAACTAAGTTGAGAATCAGTGGGTCAATGACAAGGAACATTCTCTGTTTCGAGGCTCTTACAGTGAAATGGGAGCTCTGGTTTAAGAAACATTAAACAGCAGCGTCTGCTATTTCATAAAACTTGAAATCTTTGGGTAGGATAAGATAATTTCTTCCCAGAATCCCATAAAAGAGCCTCCCACCTAGATATGAGGACAGGTTGTGGTAGGTGACTTTGAAAAAAACACTGCTATTAATAATGTAGTATAATAAATAGTTTTGCAAGGAAAGGTGTACAGTTACATGGAAACAAGGAACAGCTGAATAGCATTAAATCAACAAGCCAGCCTTGAGACTCCACTGATCCTAATATTTGCGAACACACATATCCTGGAGAAAACCTAGATTGTTCTTCCCTCTCCTTGCTTGGATTTGGGGTTCAGGTACCACCCCCATCCCTACCCCATTCCCTTCAGCTCCTTTAGTGTAAGGCTAGAGTAGCAGAAATGCATTTCACTGACATTCAGGGCAAGGATCATGCTCTTTTTCACCCTCAGATTGCACCATGACCTCCAAGGACTTATTTAGATCTGTCCTTGGCTGTTTTCAACTCCAAGAGAACTACTCTGGCCCCTCATTGACCTTAAAACCCTGCTTTTACATAAAATTAATAGCTTATACCCTATTCTAGAAACAGCTAAGAGACTAGGGGTGAATTAATAGCAGGTATCTACTTAAGAAGAAACAAAAAAAAAATCAAACCCAGTATTATTTCTCTTAGCAGCAGCAGGCATTTTAGTAGTACAACTAAACAACAGTAGTAGATATTTTAAAGATCTCTCTGACTGGGACAAAGCTTGAAATACTCTTTCCCTGACAAATTAGTTCAGATTAACTAATTCATATCCATAACTTAATTTGCCTCATTTGAATAACTTCACATTAAAGTGTGACTTCATACAAGTGAGTATAATTGACTGTGTCCACACTTCTGCTACCTTCAATTATGCCATCTCTGGGACTTGGAACCTCAAGCCTACGGTTCTTGAGGCTACACAGACCTAAGCGTTGGTCAAAGTTTTTACCGGGGACTTGTGGGCCTCTAAGTCCAGAGAGGAAAGAAGAGAGGGGTTTAACCTCTGTCCTCCATGCAAAGTAGCCAGCTCATTAGACCAAACAGTAGTATTGGTTGGCTTCTACGTTTTACCTCAGGCAACATGGCAAACTCCACACATAAAACATAACCACGTTCACATGAGTGGTTTAAATGCATGAACAGCAACTGGGTTAAAGAAATATCTGGACAATATTTTTTTCACAGCACACTGAGGAATAATTAGCTTATCAGGGTCACTAAGCAACATAAGCATTGATACCCTCAGGATGTTTCTTTTAACATGATCTAATGCATTTTCCATTGGAGCTGTTTCCTAAAACTGAAGGCAGGTATGTGAACTGAGGATGTCAGTTCAACAAGGGATTGATGTCCCTTCATCCTGGATCATTTGGTTAAGTTAATTTGTAGCTTTATTTCTTATCTTAACAGTATACTAGAAGTCACTTTAGAACAGAAGAAAAAGACAATTAGTTAACACATAAATTTTCCACATCACTAAGAGCATTTAAATGCCCATCTCTCCATAAGTTGTATCATTGAAATGTCTCACTAGTAGAGTGCACATGAATATATTGTGATGTTTCCTGCAAACACTATTTCATTTAAACTGTCCAGAAAGAATTTCAGGGTTTACTTTCTTAAATATACATTGAAAGAGGGGGATTTTTGAAAGAGGGGGATTTGTTTCCCCCCCCCCCTTAAATATTTATGATTACTTTTACTGTGATTCAAACACATAGCATCTGAAAAAAAAGTCCAAATTAGTGAGACACTGTCACTCCCCTACTTATGCTACATCTGTTTATATTTACTAGTGTGGCACAACCAGTGCAGTTAGGAGACTGCACATACCAATCAAATGAGTTTAAAAACTGATACAGCAAAAGCTTAGACTTGCATTTAAGTAGGAAGCAGCTGCACTGGGTCAGGATGTCATTGACCTTTGTTATTTGGTAACACTGTTCTGGTGAGGTCACAGCTTTCACAATAGTGTCTGTGGAATGACATGTGGGAGCATTTCTCAGATGCTTCAGTGAATCTTCTAGTAGCTTAGTTTGCCCTACAAGATGCACACAAAGTAGCAGAATTTCCCTGCAATGTCTGAGGAGAATGCGTACATTATGGTCACTGCATGTTGTGGGGAAATCCTTCATGAAACGGGCAACAGCATCATAAAACACTGAAGCTGCCTCTGAAATGGTCATGTAGTTAAGCCTTAAAAACAAAACAAAAAACTCCCCAAATAACCCCAAAGCCTGGGAAGCTTCATTTCAGCAATTTGAAGGTGCAGCCTTAAAAGAAATCATTGCTAACTTCAGATAAAATAAAACAAATTGACGTTAAACTGGGACAGCATGAGATTAACATTCATTTAATCACATTGGTCTTGAGATTGTTTCACCAGTTCAGTTTAAATCAGTGTCACACAAAGTCCAAAGTGCTTAAAATTTACAGGGGGAAAAAAAAAACAGAAATGTACATTTGTCATAAAGAGCATATTGTTGGGCTTCATCTGCACATAATCCTGTACCAGGTGAACTGAAAGTGTATTTTTAGATTAATTTTGTTAGCTGTGGTATATTAATTTTGTTAGCTCTGGTATTGTATCCATAAATCTATGACCTGCATCTCATTCTTTCTAATGCTTTTTTGCACTACTTTGGCAATAAAAAGCAGTCTTGAAACAGGAAGCAAGTATAATTGAAGTCAGTGGAATACCTCATATGCTTACAGCACTTCAGCACCTTTGAGTGCTGGATAAAAGCGCAAAGTGACACAGACCAGAGCACCACTGTGCTACACACTGTGTATGTATACATGGTCCTTGCCTGGTGGAACTTGAAAGAAAAGAAAGAGAAGATGGCTACAGCTGAAGTGGGGAGCATCAGGAAATAGTATGAGATTAGAAATTCTTGCTGCTCAATTCAGCTAAGTAACAACTAATAGAAAAGGGCAGGGAGTAAGAGATTAAAGAAATGTAAATAAACATAATATATGGCATATAATTCCTTCCACATTTGAAGGACTGGCCAGGAAAAGCATTTGCACATCTGTGCTCAGAATCACACAGCTCAAGCACCTTTAAGTAAGCTTGAACACCTTCCACAGAGCTCAGAAAAGACCAGTTGAGAGAGGGGAGAAGGCAGTGCCTCATGGGATTCCGAAAAGCAGCAGCTGTGGATCAGTAGTCCTTGGGGTCTCTATAGCAGAAGAACCTTGATTTCCATAGTCCAAACTTTGTAGATAGGCCATGAGCACCTGGGAATCAATATGTATTCATGCTGTTGGAAAACAGTAGAGTAAAAATACAGTTTTATTAGTAGGAACAGTTTATATTCATCCAGTGTTAAAAGATGTCTAACGTAGCTGCACTATCATGTTCAGCATAATGGCCAGACTGACAACAGGTTCTGTCTTTGAAACTAAAAACATGGACTGCTACAAGAGAGAGTTTGAAAATACTATGATAAACTCTGGGACCAAGCAACACACCAGGTTATTTACATCTCCTCTGAGAGGACCGAAAAAGGGAACATGATTTTCATGAGCATTTCTGTACAATCTATTTTTTCCTGCCGCCTCCTATGCGCTGTAACAATGCATTTGGTAAAGTAGGTGTTCATCCCATACCTCCTGATCAAATTTTGTTTACTGCCTTCTTTCCCAGACTTCGTATTAGTGATGACCTCCATAGAGATGCATTCAGTCCCTGCTAAAAACAAAGTGGGGGTGGTAACGGGTGTACTAGGGAAAGAAGAAGCCAGGTTGGCAGCTGTGCCCTCCAGTCCAGCAACGTCTCACAAACCTTTACCTTTCATGGAGCTTACTGATACATCTTGACCTTAGGAAGGAAATGAATCAGAGGTGGGATGACCCAGTTCCATTTAGTCACACCCAGGTCAGCTGCAGCCTTGCTTCTAAATCAGTTCTGAAACGCAGCCAATTAAACAGGGGGGGGGAAGAAGTGTATCTTAAACCTGTGGGAAAAGGAGGTAGAGTCTGCCCTCTATGGCTCAGCCACACCTGTCTGTAACAGTGCAAAATTCAAGCAGCTACAGAGCCTAGCCTATTTTGCCCCTAGACTGCAAAATGGGCTGGGGCCAATTCTAGCCATCTGCAATGTGCTGGGGTTTCATGAGCCTCTTTAGTGTGTTTAAAGAGGGCCCCTTTGTTAAACTGCTCTTTGCAGTTCCTCTTCTGCACCTTAATCCCACTTCTGTTCAGACTTCTGGATCAGGCCAGCAGACAAAATGCCCTTTGACTGAATCCTTAGCTGGAAACATTAACATAATATAAATGCTATAGTCTTGAATGATTGGGTGTCCTAAGTCACATAAAACCAGTTTAATAATTTCAGAATAAAAGTTAATAAAAGTGAATAATAAAACTTTCAGAATAAAAGTTAGTAATAACCTCTATGGGAGCTTAACATGGAAGCACCAGAAGCCTCAGGGGAGGGTTGTTAAAGAATGAAAAGTGATTGGAGATGTCTGAGGTTTTGAAATACTTCCTTTCTTCCTGTGGCAGATGATCACAGCAGCACTGAACCATGACACAGGTATCATTGCTAGAGATGAAAGAAATTATTTTTCACCAAATTAAACAAATACATGGTTGATTTTTAATGTCAAGAAAGCTCAAGAACTTAAAACCTTTTTGCATTCAGCTCTTAACAACAGTAATGCTAGTCATATAAAATAACTTGCAAAGACGAGAAAATTTACATTCTAAATGAGGTTAAATTTGTGGGCACTGGGTAAATTTGTTTTAGTGGCCAGCTTTCTAGATTGACTAGCAATTCAGGACAGTTATTTTCAGTCAATTCAAAATGGCATAATGTTTCAAAACATTACTGTATATCCTGTAATCTAAAATCCACAGAAAAATTTTGGTATCTTGCACTGATTCAACTTTGAAGCATTTCATTTAACTCACCAGTTTGCTGCATTCTGACTTTATTAGGAATATGGTACTGGTTTAAGCAACATATTAACATTTTGTATTCTTCTTGTGCAAAAATCATGCAATAACTGAGGTGCATTTGCTGAAATCTTATCATCAGACTCATGGCCTACAGAAGAGTCAGACTACATGTTCACGTGTGTTTAAATTTTATTTACCTTGTATGAACTTTATATTACCAGCGATCTAAATCAGCACTTTATTTCTTGGTTAGCAACTGATAGAAGAGACACTACACCCCTGTGCTGGCTGGAGTTAAAAATGATTAATTCTCAAATTCATTGCCTGGTAAAAGGGTGATGTGACTGTTCCCAGAATGCATTTACATCAATTTTAGGAAGTTTTAAGAGGGTATATGAAAATGTATGGAAATGCAGAAGCATGGATAAGGAACAGTGACTTGACCATCAGTCATACTCCTGAACATGTCAAGACCCTTAAATGTGAGAGTGTGGGTGAGGGAAAATGAGTGCACATTGGTGTCAAGTGGTACTCTCTAGCTATTACCAAGAAGTGGGGGCTGAGGCAGCTTCCGTAAGTTCACCTCCTGTTTATCCCACTCCTTGTTTATTTTTGGAGTCTGCATTGCCTGTGGCTGTAACAGGGGATGTTGAAAAGGAGCTGCCACATTCAGAGCAGTTTTCCCAACTGAAAGGGTCATGTTTGCCAGTTATGGAAAGGCAGAGCTAAGCTAGGGGAAAGGGGAGAGCTGTAGGTGTCTGCAACTTCTGATTCATTGACCTTGAGGGGAGGTGCTGCAGGTCAGTATAAGTCAGAATCACAACCTTACAGGGTAAGCTGAAGGCAGAAGATGGTGCTCTTCCCCAGGCAATTGCAAGATCAAGAAGTGATACCTGCTTTTTGAGCTTGATCCTGTGGAAAGAAGATGAAGCAATGATTCAACCACCCTGAGCACCCAAAATAGCATAAGGTGAGCCATGAATAGATGATGTTAGCATACTTTCTGAGCTGCTGCCTGCTACCACAAACATCCAGAGACTGCAAAACAAAGAATTAATCTTTCCTCTGATTTTAAAGAACTATTTGTATATTTCTCCTGTTTTCTTGCAGGGTGGAATATCAACCGTTACCATTCTCTCTGATGCCTTTGAAGCTCTAAGCATGTGTTTGAATTTGAGCACCCACAGACAAATTCTTATGAGAAATATATCTGCCACGATTTCCTAGACTCATAAGCTACACAATTTCTACTTTCAGAATTTCCAGGCATCTGACAGTGAAAAGATCCAGCAAAGACCATGCTGTACTTTACAGGAGGAAGTGAAATCAGCTAACTGCTACATCACCAAAAGCAAGTAAATTGAGAGGGGCCACATCAACTGTATCACATTCAGCGTATAGAGATGCTGGAGTCTAAATTTGCTTCAAGTACTTGTGGATAAACAAGTTTGGGTTTGATGTTAAAGATATTTGATTAATTCATTTAATAAATTTGCTGTAAATATTCCTGTAAAAGGTTTAGCATTAAATCAAAAAGTGTCTCCTCCAGAGGTTAGTGTTTTACAGGTCTGTCTTCATGCTGTGTTATTTCATCATATGATTACTGACTGTATTAATTCAACTGGTTATTTTGATGGGTGGATCTCCTCTATTTCCCACTTGATTCACTGATTTTCAATCATAATTGTGTCTGTTACTCTCTCAAGTTCATGATTAACATATCTGAACTTTGTGATACATTTGCTTGGTTTTAACTGATTTTATAGATTAAAACTTAATTGAAAAATAATGATTACATTTGGAGATGCTTTTCTTGTCACCATTTTGAATTTTCTTGGACTTCTAGAGAAAGATCAGTGCCACAAGAGAGGCTGAGAGCTGGGAGTTACATTTAGATCAAACCTTTTTGATGTCACAAGAAGTCTCAAGTAGCTGCAGAGCTGTCCTGAATTATTATCAACCATCAGCACTGTTGAGCTTTGCACTACTTGAGCTGAAAGCAGCTTTTCTCCAAATTTCTGGGTAATCCAATACAAAACCTGTTTGTTTCACTGGAGCAACCAAAGTATGGGATAAATTGAGTGGGCATGTTTCATATTCTTAATAAGCTAATGGGAAAAAAGAGATTTGGGAAGACAAACTGAATCACATATACTATGCAGGGATAATACAATAATAAGACTTAAAAAATCCTGTTTTTTTTCCGATAATTTCTCATTTTCATTTTCTTATATTCAACACTTTCTTGAGGTTAAACCATTACCCAAGCAAAAGAAAACATTCCTTATGAAATAATCAAGGATGATCTACCAAGCGTAAAGAAATTACAGGGAACATCTCCTCTAGAGTTTGTCTGATTTAGTATTTAAATCTGATAAAATTTCACAAAATATGAGACTGTGTTCTAAAAATAAAATCTACACATGACCAAGGATGTCAAATGATTTCAGACTTGGTTTTGGTTTTTTTTTTTATAATGTCATATTGGACTATAGGCCAGTATGATATGGACAGAAAGGCCATTACAAAGGGTAAGTAACTTTTGCTTAACATTTCCACCCAATCCCTAACTAGCATTGCAGCTCTGTGATTCACAATGTAAACTTCAATCCCTTAAACTATTTAAGTTAAACCATTCTAGTTTGCTATTGGAAGAACATGGAAAAAATCCCCACACTCACATACTCTTAGTTGGTTTGTTAGAGCTGATGAAGAGTAACTCATTCAGCCAGAATAATCTCACTACTAACACCACAGTCAAGACACTAGATGAGAAAGAACTCCACAAGCTTGGTTTCACAAATCTTTTCCTTTTTTCTAAACAACAAAGGAAACATAACTTTACAAGAGCCATCAGAACCACAGTAGTTCCCCAAGTGGGACTTAAGCAAGTTTACAAGAATTGAAGCTCCCTTCATCAAAGAAAAGTCCAGTCACTTCTAAGACGTGGATTCAGTCCTACAGATCAGTTTTCACAGTCAGGTTGGGGGTCTCAACTTTAATGCAAAATAGAACAGGAAGTATATAACAGGGTATACAATTAAAATGTTAAGGTGGAATTTAAGCAGTGAGCAAATGCCAAAACTGAAAATAAAAAACACTTAATACCTTTGGTTTTAGTAAAGAAATTCACCATGTAGCGAGTACTACAATTCATCAGAACTTTAACTTGTTGAAGCAAGCCATAGGCAGCTTTAGTGAACCAGGAACCCTTTCCACCATCTTTTACTAACCATCTCATGCACTTCATTATTTTGTGTTTAAAAAGGTCTCAGATTTACTAGGGCCTTGGCTCATCCCAAGGAAAGCTGACTTTTTATTTAATGGTATTTTCTGTGAATACTCTCAATGAAACTGCTTCTCTTTTAGATGCACATAATGAAGATGTGGCCAGTTATCCAGCTAGTGAAAGGTAAAAATTGGAACTGTTTGCTAAGCAATTCTGGTTTCTATCATAATATTTTGCAGAAGGCAGACAATTTGTTTGATTTCTTGAAAGAAATATTCTGTCATTTTTGTATGTATTTTTTAAATTTTGTTTCCATGGGAAAGCCTTACAAACCATCTTTGTAAGATTCTGCCTTCAGAATGAAAACCAGAATTAAAATACAACACTTTTCTGGGGAAATTTCATTTGGTAAATAAAAAGGACTGAGAAGCACATATACACACACAGTCAGCTGTCTTCCACAATGCTTAGCATATCTTACAGATGAATAAAGCAAATCTCAGAAAAATTATGCCGTTCACCAAAACTTAATGACCAAAATAAGAAACAGAATCCACATGTCACAGATGCACAGTTCCACGGTCAGAATGGCATTCTCTTATTTACTAGGTTCATCAACATCCATTTAAGCCTCATGTCACTTAAGTAGCCACTCTCTGAGAACGTCTTTGACAAAGGGATGTAAAACTAATAAATTACTAATTTTGCTGTTGGTTCTTGCCCTTTATTAAACTAGCTTGTGCATTGAATGACTATCACTAAAGTCCAGATTTTTTTATATTTAAAACAGTTTGAAAAATTTGAGGGTCATCTATCTATGGGCTTACATATCTCTCTTTACAGTGGTATCTTTTTTCTAATCCAGCATTAAGTTTCTTAACTATTTTTCTACAACCTTTCTCATTTGGTTAGATCACTATTGGATTTCTTGTAAAGATAACAGAATCCACTTTGTATAGTGGATTTTCACTGTTGTTTTGACTAAACCCACTGAAGACCGTGGCAAAAGTCCCACCAATTTCTCACTCCAAATGCTGGCTGCAGTACAGCATCACCCTCCAACTCACTCCCAGTGGAAGCCCATACTCTGAAGCAGCCCAGGAAGCTAGCAGAAGCCAGGTGGATTTTGGTCCCCAATGTGACTAATTCAGTTTTAGAGTCAAAACTCCATTATAAGAAAAATACAGGATATTGTTACTATTTCTTGCCTGTCAGGCACATAAGAACATCTGGATTTAGTCACAAAGAAGCTACGCTACCTTGCAGTTCAGCTTTTAGTGATAGTTTTCTTCCAGACCATGAAGATAAAACTGCCTGTGTGAGAATTCCCCTGGGGTTCACTTCAGTGGCAATAAAGATGGCACTCATCCATTAAATGGCTGAAATTGAGTAATAAGAGATCTGTCACCAAAACCATGTCTGAAGGTGACCACAAAGTCATCTACTCTTCTGTCAGGAGTCAAACAACATGGCCTTTTCACTCTTAGTCCAGCCAAACCCTAAGGACTTTACTGAAAGAGCAGCACTGTGACAGGCTTGCTAGTCACATTTCATCCTATGAAAGGAGACTGATGAAGCACTAAGCAGTCATTCGGCAGTAGACTAAAAAAGCTTGGCTAAAAGAACCTGTAGAACTTTGCCCCAGGAACAAGAGGAAATGTCACAGGGGCAGTTCTGGGAGAAACAGTTTTTGTTATGACTGCATTGTCTCAGACATCTAGCTGATAATCTATAGTTGTCCCATCTTCATTGGTACTACATCAATTCACATCAATTAACAGTTGTACTATTTATTCTGAAGCAGGATTTTTCTCCATTCAAAAAGCCATCTGGAGTTAAATGTCAGTTAAACATTGAGAACAAAGTGGTATGACTCTTCAGAACAATAACTCCTGGTAAACAAAATAAACAAGTTTAAGCACATTTCTTGGATAAGAACAGTTTCAGCTTTTGACTAAAGCTGTGATGTCTTAATGTCCTTTAAATAGTAGCAGAAAAATGGCACTGCTACCACAGCATGTGCAGCATTCAACACCTGCAAGACTTCAATGTAAGACTGAGCTCTATAGAAGCTTAGAAAT
>JAOEHX010042942.1:80049-90958 GCA_025448015.1 Bolborhynchus lineola
GTTATTGCCCACATCAAAACCCTTTTAAAATTTCCTACGTCTTAAAAAAAAAAAAAAAAAAAAAATCAAGTCCTCTCATGATCTGTATCCTTCCAGCAACGTTGGCCTTAATTTGCTCTCCAAGTTACAGTTTCTTGCATGTATGATTGTTCGCTTCCTGCTTCGAGGACCATTCTTGCATTTCCCACAGCATTCATTCCCAGAGGCATGGGGAACTTCCCCTTCCTTGCAAGAGGAGACAACAGCTGTGGACTTCAAGAAACACAAATCACAGACTTATTCAAAACCTGGGGAAAAACTAGGAGCTGGGGGACACAGAAACAGCAGAATGGCTGTCAAGGATGGGAAGCAAGGGATAAAGAGAGTACAAACATATGGGGAACTAGTAAGAAATTGTAGAGAAAAGAAGATTATCGAAGCCATGACAGTAGAACAAAACGATGGAAGAACAGGAAGGAAAGACTAAGATCAAGATCAAAAGGCAGAGAACAATCTGGAGGAAGAGAAAGACATTTTTTTTTTCTTTTAACAGAAACACAGAGGCTAAAGTTTACTCAGTCATTACTCAAGGTCTTACTTAAAAGCTTTTCCATCTACTGATACAGCTGGGCGGTAAGTGAGGACAGCCAAAAAAGATGGTGATTGTTTCTGGAAGAGAAAGAGAGTTACTGCTATAGCATTTGGCACCTCTTCAAAAGAACTAATGAGGGCCAGGGTACAGAATTTTATCCCTCAGTTAAAATAGATACATCCCACCAAGCCCAGAGAAGCTATTTAATTTTGCCAGTATTAGCAATAAAAAAAAAAAGAAAAAAGGCCTATATGATCACTGATCCTACATCCCAATATTGTCTGGGTCTGTGTTTCTAAGATGGATCCTGTGAAAACTAGCCTGAAGTTGGACTGCTCAGTTTGATCCCACAGAGCTTCAAGTACTCAGAGTCTTAAGCCATCCTTATCTAGATAGCTTGTGAATGGGAGTTAGAATTGTGTATTAGATACACAGAAAGCTGTAACTGCAGAGCTGTCACAGAAAGTGCTGACAAAGAAAAACAATAGCAACCCCCAGAAATGTGTGCCTACCCCCAACCCTACCTCCTCACCCAAGGAAAAATAAGAAGCATGTGGAAACCAGATCTTCCCATAACAAGCCATATTTAAGCTAATAACCAAATTTCCATCAAGGAGCCCCAAGAGAACATTGAGATTAATCTAGTCTTGACCACTGTCACCGGATACAGAATCCAATTGATCTACCAACAGGCACATGTGAAGCCAATAAATGACACTTCATATGAACGTGGCAGTGTACTTATGCAGTGCCAGCTCGTAACACTACAGCATGTGTAGTAGATGTTGTAGGCAGGTATGGACCTGGCAGCAGAGTAGTGCTGCTTGTACTGGCACAAGAATAACCATCTCACTCTCTCAAGACAGCTGGTGATCAGGAGGATACTTAGATGCTATGGCAAGCAGCAGCTTTACCAGTTCCTGCTGCATTTCACTGCGGAACAGCAGTACTAACAGTCACCGGCAAATGCACTTTGCAAATGAAGTTCAAAGTAGTTACAGACTTTTATTTGCATGTGTAAAGTTTAGATAAAAAAATAAACACTTCCTCCAGATGTATTTATCTTTTCAGTTTGGAAAAGAAAAAGCCAGTTTGTCATACCAGTTGATGAAGTTGCAGGCTCCTACCTTACACTGACCGTGCCTTTCCCGTGGTCCTCTTACAAGCATTTAATGTTAGCTTTAGACACATTCTAATTCACTACTATAAATTATAGCAATAAATCTGGTAAATTGCTTCATTATGACATCATGTTATGGTTTCCTACCTCTCTTTTGTGTTCTTTCTCTTCCTCAGAAGAACAAAATACTTGATCATCTCTGTACACATCTACCAGGAGAATAAGTGACAAAGCCTTCACCTGGAGTCACAGGATTTAGTAAACCTGACTGTATTGCTCTGAAAACTGCACCTGCTGGCCCAATCTCAAGATAGGCATGTGTGTTGTTTATCTGGAGTGAGAATCAGTTATTGCCTGGAATAAAAATATAAAAACCAAACTGACCGGCCAAACATGGATGCAAGCATGTCAACTTTGATATTAGACACTGGAGTTTCCTAGAAACTAATCCTCCATTAAAACAACAGATGGCCCTGTGTGTTCTGGGGGCTCAGAGTGCTCATGAGGGGCTGGGTGTCTGATGGACTTATGAATGACTGGGTCTGCATAAACCTTAAGTTGGACTAGTATAAGCTCGTACATGTCAGAAATGGTCTGCAGTATTGACATTTCATGTTGGCTTTGTGGAGCCAGACTTCTTTCAGCACCACACAAAATTGTGCCACATGTGGGGGACAGTGTAGAAATAAACACATTCTGGCAGCTTTACTGATTGCTTTGATGCTTTCAGCCAGCAACAAATGAAGCCCCTGCTGATTCATGCTTTAAATCAGTGACAGCTACTTAATTAACAGGACCACAGCCAAGCTGCTTAGGAATAGCACTATCCCTTCTTAAGGAAAGTTGTACAATACATTTTGAAGGGCACCTCCTAGCAAACCCATGGTTCACATTTTTGGTGAATCAGATGAAGTTCAATAGCGGAGATCATCACAAGTCACTCTTGCGTTTACAGAGCTAGGCAGGCAGGACATAGATGGCTCACAACCCTTTCCTATCTGACTCCATTAGGCACACAGATACTCTTTCTTGTACAAAGCCATAACTCTCCATGGACTTTCACAACCAAACAGTTGTCTATTATCCAAGTGCTTTCACAGTGTTTACATGAACTGTAAAGGGTCAGTTATAAGCTCTTCAAAAACCATGACAGCATTTGCTGTAGACCATTAACACCCCTTTTGCCCACCTTTGACTAGTTTTTACCTAAAGAGTTGTTAAATGACATGTGCAAAACAGTTTCATGAAATGCTTGAGAAAGGTACAAGTTACCTGGGCTCCAAAAATACCTCACTGAGGGGGTGAAAAGCTATGTACTTCATCTCAGACCTTACAAGCTCCAGCAGAAGATCTGCTGAGCCTGAAAAATTTTGAGGTCAAGTCATAAAAAGCCCCTGTGCTCAGGTGAAAGGTGGATACAGGCCAGTACAGAGCATTAAAAATTCTAATTATTTGAAGAGTCCATTTCTGAAGAAGGCTGTTACAGAACGGACAGCATCAGTAAGTTCAGATAAGAGGCCAGGGCCATGGCATGATGATGTTTGTTGACAATGTGATTCTACATTCAGTCAAGCACTTGTC
Source organism: Bolborhynchus lineola (assembly GCA_025448015.1). Lineage (NCBI taxonomy): Eukaryota > Metazoa > Chordata > Aves > Psittaciformes > Psittacidae > Bolborhynchus > Bolborhynchus lineola. The sequence goes on from JAOEHX010042942.1 coordinate 83,322, forward strand.
AAGATCAGTAAAGGGAGCAGAAGGAGGCCTTGTCCTGTTAAGCTTGCAACCCTGGGCAAAAGGAAAATGAATTGTTTCCAGGCTTTTTTTATATTCTTTCTAAAAAGTCTACTGTTTGAACACAACAATAAAAAAGAAACTATAATAATTTTTCATGCAATAATGTTTAGCTGTTTCTGTACTTTATTAAGAACAGCATAGAGTCAACCTTAGTTTCAATGTACATAAGCACAAATATCCTTACCCTCACTCCTCTTCTTGCTCGCAATATGCTTATAGAGCAAACAGAGGGAGGTGAGGGAGAATAGCACATTTTTCCACTAAATACTTTGCCATAAACCACAGAATCCCACTTTCTTCTATAGCTGATAAAGCAAAAAGTTCCCTGTATCAGCTACAACTCATACAACTCCACATCATATTCCCTCCCAAGAACAGAAATGAGATACATCCTTTTCTTCATCACTCTATAAAACTTTACAAGATACTGCCCAAATGTGCAGAGCACTGCAGTAATACCACTTCCCCAACAAGAGAAAAAAGAACAAAAAAGAAGGCCAAAAACTGAAACTGGGACTTGAAGTGCTTAAATAAAACAAGACAAAAGAATGTGCGTATTTACACATCTCAAAGCGTGCACCTGCCCCAGGGACATCCCTGTTGCACAGCAGCACTGGGTGTGCTTTTACAGCTGCTCATGGGAGGTCAGTTCCAAGAGTGGACTTAGCTGCAAGGATTTATTTGATGCAAGAGCATGCGGGGTTTCACTCGGGGGACAGTCGGTGAGTGAACTGCTCAGAGAATGCCTGCAGTCACTGCCCTGCTGTAGCTCAGCAGAAGACAAAAGCCTTTGGGTGCTGTGTTAGCAACGCTGTGGGAAGCATGATGCAAGGGAATAGGATTGGTGTGCTGGGCCAGGGAGATGCAGTGCAGCTGTGTGTCTCCCTTTCCTGCCAGCCTTGCTCCCAGCTTGTTTGAACCTACTTTTCAGCTACACTGAGCTGCTGCAAGCACTATGTGGGAGTATGCTGTCTCTTGCTATAGATGCTTCGCAATGGGCTTTTGTTCTTCCTGAAATTTGGAATGAAAGAGCACAGAGAACAGTCCTTTTGACATTAAAAAAGGAAGAAATGTAAGCTACCAATTTATTTGCAAGAAAAGAAACAAACAAATTTATCCTGTTCAAACTACAGAAGGACACAGATGCACCACTAGAAGGTTAAAGCTTGTCATGCCAGAGGCCTGAAAAAACTGAATATAGAGGCCAAATCCAATCCATTTGATGAACTAGCAGCAGAGTTTATTTTTATTGCAAAAAAACTTGCCAGTGGCAGAACACAGACTGTCCCACTGGCTAAAGCCTGCATATTTCGGCATGAAAATAAGCTGCAGTTACCAAAGCAACCAAGTATCTCAAGACCTAAACTCTGGCATTGCACCAGTCATATACTACAGGAACAGGGGCTGCTGGACTTGACTATGACATGCGACAGCTGCCCCCTGGTTTGTACAGGACAAGAGTCTGTTTCCCTCCACACTGGACATCATCCTAGATTAACTTCTGTGCTGTTCGTAGCTGAATGTTTTGGGAGACTTCTAGCGCAGAGGATGTGTATGCACATTTTAGAGAGCACATATAGTTACTACAAGTGCTGCTAGTTGTATAGCAAAGCATACATAAACATTTCCATAAATGAAAGAAGTTGAGGAGGATGTTAATCAGCCCACAAGGCTAAAAGGACATAAGTATTTTTTTAATTGGTTACACAGACACTTTGGTCTTTATTAATGGAAATCTCATGCACTTCAGTATACTTAGTATAACAAAAGCCACACTGGAGCTTTCATCACTGATTATCTGCTGTTCTATTTAACTTCTTTCATTCATGTAATTTACACAAAAAATGGCATGAAATTTAGGGGGAAGAGCAAAACAAAGAAACTAACAGTTCACAAACAGTCCAGAGGCTGGAAGTTGAAATATCTCGTGGATGTGTATGTTACATACAAAGAAATGTAACTAGAATAATTCATTACAGGCAAAAAGGAGGAAATACAGATAACAAATCTTCAATTATGCATTACACAGCAGCTATTAATTCCTGCCTTTGTTGTCCATCTGTGAATTTTCTTCATGCTCATCCTTTCAATTTTTATTCTATCTATGTATGGGAAAAGCTTCCAGTCATAACTTCAAAATCCATTGTTATATCTTTCTTCACATAAGTTTTTAAGACTTAGCCACCACTCTATCTTTTCTAGTCAAAGGACAGATGGCTGGTGTACCATGGCTGCTACTTGTTATGCTAATCTTAACCAGTTCACAGCTACCATGCAGTCCTCCTGTCAGTTTGTCTCTCACTGCACATCCACACAGCAAGAGCTCTGGGGCAAGCAACATTTATTATCATATATAAGCTCTGAGCCTAGCACAATGGAGCTGTAATATCTGACATGTCTAGATTCTAACAGATAAACAAGGAAATCATTTGACATAGCTTTTGTCACTACCACTAAGTCATCTGAAGGAGTTTGATTTCTAAGAGCAGAGCAGCACAGTTCTGCTGTTGTCATCTGCTATTTTTGTTTGCATGAAGTGCTCTACATCAATACATCACAGGCACAGATGTTGCTCCACTGTTTCCAGTGGATTCAGCCTTCATGTATCCAAGAACAGGTACTAGCAAACAACTAAAACTTTGGTATTATTATGTATTTTGGGAACTCATACAGAAGCTTAAAAATGCATGCATACAGGAAAAGAAACTTTTTAAATAAAAAAGCTAGCAAACATTGCAAAGTGAGCTAGGTGTAGGAATTCAAACACTGGTGGGAAGTAAAATGTTTTTAAGATTCAGTTTAAAAGGTTTAGCTTAAAACCACCTTTGCAGCACCCTGTTTGCCACAGTCTGTGGCAAACCTGACCTCTTCCCTTGGTTGCCTCAGACTCATGTTTGCAAACAGATCATTAGTCCTGCAGTCACTGGTATTTGTTATTAGCCACTCATCAGCTCCTGTGCAGTGGCTGTATACAGCTGTGATTGTCTGGCTAGGTGACAGTTTGCTCAGATAGAAAAGCAACCAATTCCTTCTATATTTCTCAAAAGCTATATCCAAGTTTTCCACAGTGCATTGCTTCAAAGGAGACTGAGGCTCTCAGCAGTTCATCAGATTTTTAGCCATTTCAAATGCTGTTATTAGTGGCCAATGCATTGCTGAGCAAAAGAAAAGCTAGCCATCACCTTGCTTTTACATGGTGCTGGTCTGAGGAAGGGGAGCAGCAGGTGCTCCCACTCACCTTAATGGGAACTGAAGGCACCACCCACTAGTAAAGCTTTACAGACGTGATTCAACCTGCCCCTAAAGCAGCATTGTCAGCTCTCCAGGAAAATCCAGAGCTGATCATGGTCAGAAGTGCAGTGGATTTACAGCATATTACAGAGCATGGTGAAGTCAGACCACAATATTCATAATAGCCCAGGATTAGTCTCTAGTCAAAATTCAGCCTGTGAAGCTTGGACCTAAAAGTCAGTTGCATCAAATGGCTCCCTTTCTCCATCACTGGCTAAGGTGTTAAAAGCAAACGACTGCCAGAATCCAATCCATGATGCTGATATCATACTTGGAGCAATTTGTAATGAGTACAAGGCCTTTTAAATAGTGCTCATTTAGAAATGTACAGTCATTGTTCAGTTGAATGTTAAAAAAACAGATCCTTTAGGTATTAGGTCCCTCTTGAGAAATGTGAAGCTTTGGTTCCATTTGCATTTTACTCCTAAGTAGAACCACTCTGCAGGGTAATAAAGTCCCCTCCGTGTGCTATTGCCAGGTCTTTAAAAATCACTGGCAGGACTACTGATTTTTTATATTAAATGCATGTAACTGTCATGGCCAAACTGCACCAAACAAGTTACTGGCGTCAGCTAGTCTGTGAGTGAAACACATCATCATATGGGAAAGAGGAAGAAACTGGCTGTGCTATGCCTTTCCTGTGAATGGGGCACCTCATAGCTTTTGTGCTCCAGGGTCCCACCAGTGAGAAACTGTGCTGAAGAAACTCAACCATATCAAAGCCAACTTTTTCTTTTTCTTCAAAGTAGCCTTTCCCTATCACCTTCACATTGCCAATCATAACTTGGGCTGCATCCGAAGAACTGTGACCAGCAAGCAGAGGGACATGATTTTGCCCCTCTACTCAGCTCTAGTGAGACACACCCCCCTGCCACCCCCCACAGTCTAGCTCTGGAGTCCTCAGCACAGGAAAGACATGGACCTGCTAGACAGGGTCCAGAGGAGGGTTACAAAAATGATCAGAGGGCTGGTGTACCTCTCCTATGAGGAAAGGCTGAGAGAGTTGGGGTTGTTCAGTCTGGAGAAGAAAAGACTCCAAGGAGACCTTATTGTGGCCTTTCAGTTCTTAAGAGAGGACTAGAAAAAAGATGGGAAAAGGCTTTTTTGTCACCTGTAGCGACAGGACAAGGGGTGATGGTTTTAAATGAAAGAGGGAAAACTCAGGCTGGATGTGAGAAAAAAATTCATCACAATGAGGAAGGTAAAACACTGGAACAGATTGCCCAGAGAGGTGGTAGATGCTCCATCCCTGGAGACATTCAAGACCAAGCTGGATGTGGTTCTGAGCAACCTCATCTAGTTGAAGATGTCCCTGCTCATCTCTGGGGAACTGGACTAGATGAGCTTTGAAAGTCCCTTCCAACTTAACTATTATATGATTCTAAGGTTCTATGACTTATACTGACTCTACCGCAGAAGATGACTTTGTGTCTCAGCAAAAAAAAAATAAAAAGCCAAACAAGCATAGATGGCAGGAATATCTTTTTCACAACTAGGGATACAGAACACAGTACTGATGTGGCAGAAGTAGATGCAGAAGCAGCCACAGTATTTCTGAGTGGGAATTCCCGTCAAGATTATTTTATATTCACAAATCAGAAATAAGCCAAGAAAGCTCCCTAAGAACAAAGAGGACACAAGCAGTACTTCCTCTAGCCCAAGGGTAAAACCTGTGCCATTTGGGCTGAGATGAAATTCGCAGAAAGAAGGTTCAGACACAGTGACATTGTGCTCATACACAATGGTAGAAGCAAGCACAGAAAGGATTATCATTTATCACATCTGTGGTTAACCTTTCTCAATCCTGTGCTGGCTGGCAATTTCCAACCCTTGTTTGTAATGTTTTTGGCTCCATTCAATGCCTTCCCTTTCTAGATTATTCTTCCATTTTGTTCTCCTTTTCCTTTTCTCTTAATTTTGCTTTTCACCCTCTCAACAGCAGCACACTTGTTTATCATAACACACACTTGATTTTTCCTGCCAGTGTACTCTATTCGCTTCATTTGTGCTATTCATAGTAGCAAGTTTGGGGGCCTAGCCTTCTTAGGTGTCCTCTGGAGGGGCAGGAGGAATAAAAGCACCCCCAAAGTACCATTCAGACCCACCTGAGAACAGAACTGCTTCTGCACGTGCCTGTCTCTCCCATCACTGACAGAAGAGGGGTCTTGAAGGCATCAGATTCTGCAAGGTAGTATTAGGGAGCAACAGGAACAAGGCTGCTGTATGTGGGAAAGCAAGCAAGAAACCAGTGGTGACCACAGCATGGGCAGATGCAGTGTCCTCATGATCAGGGCACAGTCCCACAGGGCCTGAGCAGAATGAGCAGAGCAGAGGGTTGAAAGCAACAATTCCCTTGATGGTACTGTGACCATCAGGAAAGGAAAACAAATCAAGTCTAAAGTCAATCCTGGAGACCCATTCAGTAGGATGGGGCTGGATGCCTAGAGGTGGGTCCAGTGAGTATCAGCCTGAGTGACTGGCTGTCCTGCATGACACAGCAAAGCTTCATTCGTGGCTGGTACTTATGCTGCAAGCACAATAAACAGCAAACAAGTGCCCAGAGCTCAGTGTGTTGCTCCTCTCTGATCTTCTTGTTTTACAGAATCACAGAATCATAAGGGTTGGAAGGGACCTCTTCAGATCATCCAGTACAAACTCCTGCCAAGACAGGAGTTACAGGATACACAGGAATGTGTGCAGGTGGGTTTTGAAAGGATCAGTGAGACTTGCCCCAGTCAATGAGGGTGCTATTCCCATCTGTCTTGCCACAATTCTCAGGTCCCCTTTCCTCATGGGGCATCCTGCCTTGCTCCTCTCTGACAACAGGCATAAAAAAAGATGATTTCTAGAAATATCAAGCAAACATAAATTCCCAAAGAATCTCTCACCCTACCCCCAAATATGCCATCCACCTATTCACACAGACTCATGCAGAGACACACACATTATCAAGACATTTCAAAGAAGTTGCACACAGTACCGTAATACAGGTGAGCATGTTGCAAAGAGGGTATGAGCCAGTATCATGCCTCATGGTAAACTGGAACCCCTAGACAGTAACTGAACTGTGAGAGGTTTTCCTGCTGCCCCACAGCATGGATTACAGTCTAATGACATAATTCATTTCCTTCTGCTTTTTATTTTCAAAATTGTGTTTTGCTGAAAAAGAACTACTCAAGGGGATGATAACACTTATCTTTTGTTTGCTGCTTCCAGATACTTAGATAACACTATCTTAAATACCTTCATATCCAGATAGAATGGGTATAAGAAATGAAAGAAATCATATTGCAGTAGAGCTTTCATTATATTAGGCTCATCCAGGTTTCCCTCTGAAATGGATAACAAAAATTACAGAAGCTAAAAGTCCTTGGGTGATGGATTATAAAAATATGCAATTGGCACAGAACAGAAACCAATTGAATATGCTTCCTTCAAACCCACTGTGAGAAGACTGCCGAGGGAGAAAAATCAGAACATAAGTTATCCTCCCCTGCCATTTTAAATTGGCTACTTGCATCACCTTTATCGACCTTCTTTTCAGATGCCAGTGGCCCCCACTGAGTCAGACAAAGTTTCATTCATCCAGGGAATGAGGGCTGACTACAAAAAGAGCCACCTAAGAAGCGGATTAGAGACAGAAATTTACAGAAACTAACCACAGGAAGACACAACTGAATAATATACAAAGGAAAAATACACTGCAAAAAAAGTCAAGTGAGAGCTGCAGGACTCAGAGACTGCACACTGACTTTTGCTATATAAAACTATGCAAGTCTGACGTAGTAGCCGTTGGCCAGATAGTAAGCTTGTCTCTTCTGAGATCATTAGCATTTGTATGCATGTTTGAGAAGGCAGATTTAAAAAACCCCCATTTTTAATCACTAAAATTCATTCAGTTTTTATGATGACAATAAAGAACAGAAAAAAAGCTCCAAATATATATGGCTTCCTACTAAAACTCCATCCTGTCAACTGCTACTTTCTTAGCAATTAGCAGTAGCAATTTTCCTAAAAATGAAGAAAATAGCTTCAAATCACTGGAGTTGGGTTTCAGGATTTTTCTTTTCACGTGGAGAGCCCTTCAACAGCTAAGAATGTAAAATCCATAGAAGGGAAAGCTGATAATGTTCAATTTTTTTAAACTCCTAGATTTCACATCTACATCATATGGATAGTAGAAAATTATGACGGTACCAAGCTGTGTGGCTCGGTCGATACGCTGGAGGGAAGGAATGCCATCCAGAGGGACCTTGACATGCTTCTGAGGTGGGCTGATGTCAACC
>JAOEHX010042943.1:0-11350 GCA_025448015.1 Bolborhynchus lineola
GAGCCTTGGGTGGCATGGTTTAGTGTGAGGTGTCCCTGCCCATGGCAGGGGGGTTGGAACTGGATGAGCTTAAGGTCTTTCCAACCACAAGTATTCTATGATTCGAAATATTCCCTTGCTCAGCAGCTGCTACAAGGGACACCTCACCTTGATCTGTGCACATGAGATGTCCCTTCAGGGCTGGTGTCAGCTGTGCTCCTGTGAGTCACTCAGAGCTGCTGTTCCTGGGGTGACGGTGACTGCTGGCACCTTCTGCAGAATCAGGCAGTGCTTTTGCAAGCCTGTAATCTTTTCTGCCCTGTCATGTTAAGGTAAGGACAGAAACCTGGATTTTAAATGAGGTATTTAAAATGAGTGCCTGAATCTGGTACCCGGTTTGGAAACACTGAGATTTCTTATTTGATCAGGTCAGTATCTCACCACGATCTAGTGAGACCTTCTTCCTCTCTTATTTTGAGCCATTTAACTTGCACTGTTGTTTTAAAGTCCTGACTTTTATTTGGAGGACTTCTTCAATCTTCCTGGGCTTCTTACACATTCAGTTTCATGAGGTTGCCATGGTACCTTTTAAGAAGAAATTTTTCCATTTGAATTTGGGAGGCAGGAGGAGGGGAATAGACTTAGGCCTATTTTCATCTTGAAGTGTTTCATAAAAAGTTCATTTTGTCATTAAAACCAGATAGTCTTATATGCCTGGGACTGTCCGTGAAAGTCACAGTAACACTGTTGGGTTAGCAAGGGGCTGGTGGTGGCTCACTGCTTCTTGCTGGTGTTGCGATGTGAGTAAAATCCCTAGCGTGTGTGTAGTTAAACAGGCATTGTGACTGCTGACTGGTTCCTCTTGTCTGCTGTGGAGCAGGTTTAAATTCTGTTTGCTGAGGTTCCTCTCTCTTATACTGTGAAAATCCCTCTCCAGAAACGTGGTTCCTGGTAGGCCAGTAGAGCATTATTTAAGCATTAGTTAGTGGTTTTTTTCTCCCAGTTTGTTTGGTATTTTTACGTAAGTCCTTTTTCTCCTTTTACTGTAGTAAAAAAGAAATACAGAAATCTCCAGAATGGATTCCTGTATGTACAACATCTTTCTGAAAAGTGCCTTAGTTTTACTCCAGACAGAGGGTCAGGACTTCTGAGAAGGTGCCCTCAAACCTTCTGGGTACAGGAGTGGGCCGAGAGAGCAGAGCCAGAGGAAGGCACGCACAGATCCTAGCTTCTGAGCTCCTTGCTGTTAGCAAAATGTGTCTTTGTCCTATGTGAACCTGGGCCTTTGGGCAGAGCTGTATCTCCTTTATCTGCTTGGCATTGTTCCTCCTACTTGAACTTGGACCTTCTGGTGGAACTGAATCTTCTTTATCTGCTTAGGTTGCTCTACAAATTGGTGGTGATGGTACAACTGGTCAATTATGCGTACATTGAGTATTAAGTCTTGGCAGCAGATTTGATACTGACTGTTAAATACTTCAGCATGACTGTGAATACGTATACTTGAGATATTAAATAGAATTGACGCAATTGAGTGAGGGGTATCAAATGAGTAACTGGTCTTTTGTAAATGTATGTACCAACTTCCAGCTGATACTATTTTAAGACCAGAATTTGTCAGACTTGGCTTCTGGCTTTAAAAAAACCCCAAATTACGCAGTAATTTTCATACCTTTTAAAATGATGTCAGTTTTAATTTCTGAATCTTTAAAGAAACAAATGAAAGTAGTGTTTGCTGGAAAGGCTTTCAAGAAAAATATTTTTGCAAGAAATGACTTATGAGTACTTTTGCCACTTTTCCCCATGGTAGAATTCAGTGTAAAAGTTACAGGGTGAAGTTCCGTAGTTCTAATGATGTGAAAATTTGGCTACTTGTGTTCATGTTTTCAGACACACAAGTATTATTTTATGAAGTTCTGTCTCCTGACTTAACCCTTTATTCAAGTCAGTGAAATTTCTATTTTCTTCTTAAGCAAAACAATATATTTTTTGAGGTTTGGGCATATGACAGTAATTTGAAAGACTTTCTAGCAATGGTATTGTGAAGTTAACATTCAGTGTTTCTGACACAGTCTTTTTAACTGATGCAGTTCTACGGTATTGTTAAAAATAATTCATTTCGATGCTTTTGAGTCATTTAAGAAATAAAGATGTAATTATTAATAGAAAAAAATAGCTGTCAAAAGACCCTAATACCTTAGTCATTTTTGGTAGGAAAATGTTGAGAATGATAAAGTATAATATGAGCACATACTCTTCTGTTTAAAATGTCTTGATTTTACCAAGCAGTTTAAAATCAACTGTTTCCTACTTAAGGCCTCATTGTGCTTATTGAAAAGCACTCAAGATAATTTTGCTTTTGAGGACTAAGAGAACTCTGGAATAGCGATTTGTAGAACCTTAATTAGTTATACTGAGTTCGGTGTGTAAAGCCAAATAAGCCAGGTAGTTTTTCTAGTAGTCAGCAGAGGCATACTCCTAAGAGTTCTTTCCGAATCAAAGTTTATAGTGGAAGCTTTGTTTTTGCCTGAACATCAGTGCTCTTTACTCTCCCATTCAATTTCCAACATCATAAAAGACTAATTAAAGGAAAAAAGTAATAGCTTTAAGGTCTGTAGTGCATTGGAAGTGCTATAAAGACTGGGAAACTAGAGAAGAATGTGTTTGGAAGTGAAAGTACAGTCGGAGGCTCTGGTAGGTCAGTAATCTAAGGATTCAAATACATTTCAGCATGAGCTGAGTGAGCATTAATAGCGTGTGTTGGCAAGAGGAAAGACTAGATAATAGTCTAGCAATGAAGTGTTAGGCTCAGTACAAAGTAACCTTACTGAAAAGCCAAACACTGGTTTATTCAGTAATCCAACAACTCATTAAAGTGAGTTGGCAGGCAAAGCTAATTAACAAGCATGTCCATGTCTTTTCAGAGGGGAACACCTGACACTCTATTTAATATCAAGTCAGTATGTGCAAGTAAGGGGAGCTGGCAGGCAAAATTAATTAATACATTCAGTTTATCAAAAGCTACAGTCTTATTGTATGGCTCATGCTGAGCTGGTAGATGTGTAACAGGGAACGTAATGGCAAAATCTGCACTGCAACAGTTTTTGTTTCTGTTTGGCTGTTATATTGCAGTGGGTGAAAGGAGCTTAGTTTGCATAAAAAGAGCCCACTATTGGCATGATCTGTGCAGTGCGGTTGGTGTAATTAATGTAGGAAAAATTGTTTGGGTTTTGGGGGCTTTTTTGTTCAGGGAAACGAAATTGCATTCCCAGATAGAGTCGTATATGGAGCTAACTGTATTTGTAATGACTATCAACATTATGCTGGCAGGGTACTGAACACACTCTAGGCCTTCTGAAGTAAACCAGAATTCAGTAATAAATGCTCTTCTTAACAGGCAGTGATGTTGTCCAATATTGGTTTAGATTAAGTCTTGTACAACAGGGTGTCCAAGGTACCAGTGGCTCACTGGGGGAGTTTGCTTTTCCAGGAGGGTTTATCTGTCAGGAGGATGAAATAGGCCTAAACCTTCACAGACAACTGTGTTTATCATCAGAAAACATGCTTGAAGTTATTATGTGAGAGTTCATTTGCTTGGGTCTACTTTTCAGCTGGGAGTCTGTTGCAATTTACTGCTTGTGTCTGCTGTTCACACTCCTCCTTCTGGGCAGTGTACTTATGGCTTTGCTCTAATCCTTCTAGGAGGAGGGAAAATACAGAATCTTCAGCCTACAGAAACCCTTGCTCAACAATTTGACCTTTCTATAAATCTGAATCAGCAACTGATAAGTGCCACCTTGACATCCCCTGAAGAGCTGACAACTTTATTTTAGTTATTCTAATAAAAGAATCTTAAATGACCAAGTCACCTAAATAAAGCACTGAGAGTGCTAGGCTAGCAGATGTAGAGGAAAATTCTTAGCTGTGGGTTAATTGTATCAAAAAGTATGTCTGACAAGGGTAAAATGGATCTTCTTCAGTGTCACATTCACTTAGTCTTTTGTGCTTTACTCAGTGCAATTTAATGTGGTGTCTACCATCCTTGGAAGTTGTTTTTTTTTGCTTGCAGTTTGACTTCCAGTGTCCCAGGATAAATATGTATTTTGCTTTTGCCTTCCATCCAGGTGTGTTTGTTTAAAGGTCCATGTTTAGATTGAATGAAAATTTATTCTTTCACTCTGAATATCTTGTGTTGGCACTGATAATGCTAATAATATTGTGTATGTGATGTTGGTCTAGATCGCAGTTACTCTTCTCTTTCCCCTCCATCTTTTGTCAAAGCCCCCTGGAATCTTCATAGGCAGCAGTAATACTCCTGGAAAATAAAATGGTTGAACTGCTTAAGAATCTTAGGAGCTTCTGGGAACCAGAAATAAAAGGACATTTTATTAAAGCATATGGTAAATAAAACAAACAAACCTAACAGACCATGTTACCTTCCTAGCTAGATAAAGCCCTAGAAGTTATTTTATTTCAAAGCTTACTCAAGGAGGAGGAAGAACTGAACCTATGGAGGAAAACTGGATTCCCAAACTGTTTTCTTCTATACAGAACGTGAAGTGCAGCTCATTCATGGGATACGGAATATTTAGAAGACTGGGTTAACAAAATTAGAGGCATTTGGGAAATGTCATGTTTGAAGGAATTGTCTACAAAAGTGCAGGTATGCAAAGGAAGACAGAGGGGGATTTAATTTTAATTCTGTGTTCAATACTGGTAATGGATTTGGGTTTGAACACTGCAGTGGTATGTTCTGCCTAAACGGAGATGGCTATGCCTATTTCCAGTAGCGGAAATATTGGCCTTACTTTGTGAGGTAGCACTTTCTCCTAATTTAAGTACTTGTTCTTCATAAGCTCTAGCTTCTTTACACAGAAGACAAAGTATTTTACTGTGGCTGTTCTGCTTTTCACTCTGACATGATGCAGGTTCCTTGAACAAGGTTCTGAATCAGCTTTTCTCTCATGGAAATATTGGAGATGTCCATACAATTCGAAACAGGCTGAAGGGAATTAGAACAAGAGCTGGATTTTATAACAGACAACAAAATAAAACCTGAAACAGTTGTAAACTGGAAGAGAATTAAACTAACATCTGGAAACCTCCTAGCAAGGGCTGTGAGATGACTTGCAGGCAAAGATAATGTTCAGTTAACTATCAGGTATTTGGACAAAACAGTGGAGCTCGGTGAACTGAGTCAGTGAAGTTGCCACAGTAGCATAGACCTACGTGTGGATATTTGTTCTTGTCACAGACAGAAAGGTACTGCCTGCCATGTAGAGGTCAGACGTTTCGCACGTGGGATCAGTAGGGATGGGGTAGTTGTATTTCTAAGCTCCGCAAAAATCTGCTTCAAGTATAGGTCTTTGGAAAGACTTTTTCAAAGACACACCAGCTGTCTAGCAGGAGTCTAATGCATTGTGTCTGAAACGACTTCAAAGGAAAAATGATCAAGTTGTGTATCTGCATGACTGCATAGCATTGCTTTCCAAGATGATGTCATTTTTACTTTGTGGTTTTGTAAGGCATAAGAGAAGTGCTGGAAAACTTTAAAGTTTTCCAGCTTTCATAGATGCTAATTGTTAAAATGGACAAACTCAGCAATGTGGTGATTAGGAATTACTCTCAAGAGGCTCTTCTGGAAGAAGAATCTTGTATTTTGACTCTTTTGTTCAGACCATTTTAGAAATGATATTTTTCATCTGTTGCTTCAAAACTGAAATCAGTTTTACTTCCTTTATTCCCTGTAACTAATTAGTTGCTGTGTGTTCTAAATTGTAGATTTACAAAGGGAAGTCCCCTGAGTTTCAGGTACCATATATTTAAATGTACTGGTTTTGTAGCCACCGGCTGCCTCTGCTCGGCCAACACTGCATGTGATCTGGAGTTCTGCACTTCTCTCCCTTGTCTGTCCTGCACAGAGGTGGTGGCATTTTGTGATTTTTACTGTGAATGTTCAGCCAGCTGAAACTGTGCATAGGGAATTACAGATGAATGCACCTGAGAGGGCTGAGGTAACTGCTCCCAGGATTTTGAGATTAAAAAGATGAAAATCATGCCTGTAGCAGTTTAGAAGTTAGAGGTTGGCATGAGGTATCCTGGACATGCATACCATCAAGATCATTGCTTCATGTTGGAATATGTCTATAACAAATTTCAATTTGAGTACACCTGAGGAAGATGCAGAAGTCTTCTGGAAGACAAAAATGGGTTTTGTGTAGTCTTTTCAGAATATCCACCTACTGCATCTTATTGTTGTTAGAAGCTGGAGAGAGATTACCTATGGTGTGCGACAGAGCAGGGATGCTCTTGAGTCAGATATGTCAGTGTTGAACAGGAAAACACTTTCACTGTCATTCAGTATTGTTCAGAGCTATTTTGCTTGAGCATTTTGCTGTTTTGTTAGTCAAGTAATGACCAGTTACATTCCTCCAATAATATTTTATTTGAGGAGATTGGCATTTATACACAAATATATGTATTCTCTTTAAGGCTTGAACTCAGATGTTGGGTTATATTGAAGGGAAATGTCATAGTTTCCATTAAACAGATAAACCCATTTATCTCTTGGGTATATGACAGAAATGTTGCTTCCTTTCACATGAGCATTTAAGTTGCTCAGTTCTACGAAGAGGAATCATAGATTTACATTTACTACAAAGATTGAAAGTATTTTAAAGAAATGCTCTTAGGATCATTGGAAACAAGTAGAAATATAACCAGTGTATTTTATTATTATTATTAGCTGCGGTACCTGCAGGCAAGGTGAAATTTTTTCATCCCATATTTGGTGTCATCATCGTCATCATTGCCAGCTACTTAACAAAGGCTGTTACTGCTGGAATCATCTGGAAGTAACATTTCTGTTCTTGCTGTGGATTTTGCTCCAGAAGTTTTAATTCTGCACGTGTGTGTAAGACATAATTCTTAATTCTGATGAATTCCATAATAATAGTCTGTTTTGTTTTATGATATATTCCCCACATCCTAGTTATTGATAGATAAGAGGCAAAACAATGTGCCAGTGATGTGGTTTAAAAGTAAATACTGTGGAAGAAGTATTGCACTACTTGGCTGCTTGTGTTTTGTGTGCTTCATGAAAAAATAAAATTTCTTTAAATAATTTGGAAGAGCAACTCACACTTAATATTATTGTAATAAAAATGCCTCTATCCTTAGCTTCAAATTGCATGCAGACTTCCTGCTGGAAGCTTTTTATTATGTGGAAAAATAATTGAGCTTTGTGTATTAGAATTCTTATTACATTTTATGATAATCATGTTCTCTTTTATTAGTTTCCTTGTTGTACCTTTTGATTTATAGCCCTTCACAAATTCTCATTTTAACCTGCCGTCCACCTCTGATCTGGTACTTGGAGTGTTCCAATGTCTTAAATATGGACTAAAATAATAGGAAAACTTCAGTTGTAATCCTGAATCACAGGAAATGGAAACTTTGAGAGATCAGTACTGAATGTGCAGTGCAACATTTACTGAGGGATTTCTTTTTGCAGAATTTTAATGTTCTCGGACAGTGTAATATTTGTTGCCTTTCAGCACCCTTGTTCAAGTGTGGACAATCTTCAGAACAAGTGGGGAGAGTTTTAGGCCCAGATCTGTATAGTTTAGATGCCACACTTGGGAGCGAGGGGCAGGTATTCAGGGCAGAATAAGACATTTGTGCTTCATCTAGCACAGGGCCTATGGCTCTGTCTTAGGCTACAAAACCTGTGGAAGAAGCAGGCGTACTTGAACAGCTAACCTATGAGTCTCTTGTTATGCTATGCTGCTGTAAATACTTGAACTAGGGAAGGAATCACAGCTCAGGTATCCCGTCCTGCGACTGCAGTATGTATTGATGTGCTCAAGCATTTGACAAGTGGAAGAAAGGCACTAGCCAAGTATCTTCATGAAGGAGTCAGCAAATTATCTAGTGCTACTGAAATCTTCATCCAAAATAGCTTTTTATTGTTGCTGACATTTAATGGAAGAATTTAGATTTGGGTGCCAAGTGAACAAAAGAAATGCAGAGTCCCCAGAAGGAAACAGGTCCATGGGAGCATAGAAAAGTCGTGGCCAAGACTCTGAGAGCAGCCATGAGGAGAGGCTCTGGCATGTGGTGAGGACAAATGCTGAGTATCCAGTAGGGAAGTGCTCCATCATAGAGCTGTTTCTTGGGTACCCCTGGGGGAAAAAATGTGATAGAGGTGGGTCTGCGAGACAGGCTCTTGGCTAGGGGGAAATAACTGCTGCAAAAGGGAGAGGCAGTGTTGTTTGGGTTGGTTTTTTTTTCTTAGGATTTCTCTTTGTAGTTACATTGGCAAGAACAGCTGCCTATGAAACCGGCCAGGGTGTTAACACTTGAGTGCTTCAGCTGACAATTCACAGCATTCAAGGCATTTTCAACAGCTACAGGGGAAAAGAACGAATTTATTTCATTATCCCTAAACCTTACCTACAGAGGAGGAAAAAACAGAACTTGCTCAAAGCAGAGAGTGAGATTCTTATAAATCTAATAAAGGGAGGGGGAGTGATGTTTATATTTATCTCCTTTTAACAACAGCTGTTATTATATGATAGCACTGTGGTGTGTTGTAAACCCTGCATCAATGCATTTGATTCAGCATATGCTTCTGGACATCTCTGTACACTAGGGAGGATGCTTCAACTCCTCACTCTTCTCTGCTCCCCGTTAGGATGTTTAGGACAGAGTACAGAATCTATTTTGCAGATCTTTTGTGCTGCCATTTTGCTCCACAGAGGCAGCATCCCAAATGTGATGTGAACTGTAATTAAAATACCTCAACACCATATTATATATGTAGTCCAGACTTAACAAAACAAAAGCCCAGATAGTTGAGGAATAGGATCTGACTTGCAGAATTCAAACTGTTAACTGCATCACTTGTCCTGAGTGCATTTTACCTTAGTAACTTAACCAGCTACCTGGAGAAATAAGCTCCATGTCATCTTGGCTATTTACCGGTTTTCTTCTAACCTGGAATAAGAGGACAACAAAGGAAAAATGTGTGCCTCAGGGAAAATACTTGCCTGTTGTCATGAGTTAACAGTTAACTGGTGAAAGAACATTGGAATACTTAGAAATCCTGCTATATTTAGAATTTACTCTGTGCAGTGGCAAGGTCAATGCTTCATTCCCTGTTCTGTGTGCAGAATGCAGATGTACTGAGGGTTTTTGACTGTAGGTCACAGCTGAATATGTTCAGGAGCCCTGATAGCACAGTTCCCTGCTGCCGGGAAAGGAGGATGGGCTGGTAAATTAAGCTGCTTTTCTAAATAGAAAAGAGATGCTATCTGTAGAAGTTAGTAGTTATTTCCAAGGTCTCTAGGGAAAACATGTGCATAGTTATTCTAGCAGAGGCTTCAGTGATCTGGCTTAAAAAACCCTAATGAAACAACCACTCCCCTCCAAAAAAAAAAAAACAACTAAGGCAAAAGGTGCTGCTGGTAAATGGTTTAAGAAGGATGCTGGTGCTTGGAAGAGCTGCGGCTGATCACGGGCACGCTTTGCTCCTCATCCAAACACCTCATGTTGCATGTGTATTTTACCTTGAAATTTGGTTATTCCAAAGCACAAAGCCAAGGCAGTGTGTTCAGGGATTAACAGAATAACAGGCAGTTGTTGAAAAATTGTAGCTTTGTGGGTGTGTGTATAACTGTTAGGGATAGACTCTTCTGAAAAGCAGCACAGTGTATCATGTAACCATATGGAAATTGCTCTTCAGGGTATGAGTTGTCGCCTACAACTTCGTCACAAGCATGGTACTTTTCTTCTGTTATTTTAGAATAGCAGCGTCACAGTTTGAAGTGCAGGTGAAAAACCAGGATAGAGTGAAATGTGTTCCCTCAAATTTCCCTTTGGACATTCTTCCAGCATTTATCTTTATATTAGTGAATATCAATGTGAAACAGAATGCTCTTAACTGGTTTTGAAATTTTCCTTCTGTCATGGAAGAAAATGCTGATCACCTCTACCACAGAGCAGGTATGGAGCGGGTTTTATGGTATAACTTACAGGTTTTGAAAGGATTGCTGTGCAAGTAAACTTTATGAATGTTTTTTGTAGTTCCTAAGACTTGTATGGAACATCTGTGCATTTCATAATGACAGAAAGAAGTGGATAGCCATTTTACACTGGCTTTTGACATTTACCTGTATTCCTTTAATGTTTGCGGCCTAATGTGTACTGTAACATATATTCATTCAAGTGAATGTGAACGTTCACTTCTTCATTTGGCAGTGTGAAGTGAAGCCATTTTGAAATTAGTTTATCTTAATACCATTCCTAAGAGTTAGAATGCTGAAAGTGAAGTAGGGGATAAATGAATTTCTTAAATAAAATTCCATCTTCATAACAGGTTAATGAATGCAGACATAATGCTATGAGTTAGGAATTTCCATTGTCTGGTATTTCCTAAAATGTAATGCTGTTAACACGAATATTCTTATAGGTATCCACCATAATGTTTGTGTATTTGTGGTAAATAACTTGCTAGTTGCTTAGATGAGAGAGCAACCTACTCATTAGGGATCATTCCAACAGTTGCTTTAATGAAATAAGGATTATAACAGTTGAGGGGAGCCATTCCAGCCCTGGGGAATGGCGCTGCTCTGCCAAAGCCAAGAAACTTGAGGTGAAAAGGTAGATCTATTTTCCCTAGACTGATCTTTTAAAGGAAGGAAAGAAAAGTCAGCTGCTGTGGGCAGAGGTAGACTGAAAAGGGCTTTTCCAGGGACACATACACATAAATATTGTTGCAATATTGAAGAGCATCTGATTACTTAATCAAGTGTAATGACAAATAATTCTCACATAATTCTTAGCTTCCTTTGACTTATGATTTGTAAAATACACTGAAGTTCTTGCAGCAGTCTTTAGTCAGTAGCCCAAGTACTTTCAGTAGTTTTGCAAACATCAGTAGTGTCTGGTAGTTATGTAATGCTGGATTTATGTAGTCAGGCTTCATCTGCCATTGCCCTAAGAGGACAAGCTTCCCCAAAGAGTTCGTACAGTTCATACTCAGAAGGTTACGCCGTTATTGATGAGAAAGAATTCAAATCCTTGTTTATGAGCAGATGACTTGGAAATAAAAAGTAGCAGAGAGCACAGTTCTGGTGTGTACATTCCTAAAAGGTAGAATGACACTTTTTATTTTTGGTGAGGACTTGTTGCAGAATAACAGTTATTATAAATACCTGGTAGGAAAAGCAAAATTTGGTTGAAGTTAGAATCATGGAACAGTCAGGGTTGGAAAGGACCTTAAGATCATCCAATTCCAACCCCCCTGCCATGGGCAGGGACACCTCACACTAAACCATGCCACCCAAGGCTCTGTCCAACCCAGCCTTGA